>CM047876.1:23926473-24001473 GCA_026212405.1 Petrea volubilis | reverse complement strand
TTAACAGAAGTGATATGCAGCTCTCGAAACTTCATATGCTGATAGATGATGTCACCACAAGTTATGACAAGTTTTTCTTTGGGGATGTTGCAAGAGAAATCTATGATTTCTTTTGGTCTGATTTTGCTGATTGGTATGTTCATCCTCCCGCGCAATGCTTTTATTGCTATTCTACTTATTCCTTTTTGACAAACTCATACTTTCTCTTTTGTTGTTAGGTACATTGAAGCAAGTAAAGCCCGGCTCTATCACTCTGGAGGTGATTCAGTTGCTTCTGTGGCACAGGCAGTTCTCTTGTATGTCTTTGAAAACATACTGAAATTACTTCACCCGTTCATGCCTTTTGTAACTGAAGAGCTCTGGCAGGTACAGCAGTCTTCAGGTTTCTATTAACATTTTCTAGCTGTACATATCTCAGTTTTCAGCTGTACATTGGCATGCACACATTAGCATAGTTACTCTGTAGGCCATTTGCATCGCACTAGAATAAAGACAGGTAATAGATTGAAATCACATCAAGTAGGAAATATTCATTGCTGGCATGTTGTTGACTTTTACGGATTTCTCTCTTTTGGTTGCTTTGCAACTTCAGTTCTATTTACAGATTCACCACTACGGTGGTATTGTGGTAAGGAAACAAATTCCAAGTTGGAGCATCTTGATTTTCTAGATTGGCTGAAAGGTTGTTCTCTCCCATTAGGGAAAGAGATTTGTGTAGTTAAAGATATTCGATTGTCACCGATTAACAAGGATTACCTTTCACCCTTTCTGGGCCTGATACTTGGATGTTCAACTCAATCCTTCTGGTTTCTTATGGATAATTTTCACATTGTTTTCATTGAATGTGTCCTCCTTCCTGTCTAACTTTGCTATACTTTCTACAAACAGTCGTTGCCCAATCGACAAGAAGCTCTGATAGTATCGGCTTGGCCGCTGACTTCACTTCCAATTCAAGCTGAATCGATGAAGAAGTTTGAGAATTTGCAGGCTTTGGTAACTCTTTCATTCACCCACTCCTCTGCTTGGGTCAATTAAAAAGTTAATCAAATTTTGTGGTTCTAAATGGTTGTACTTGCGTTTGTTGCACTATCTCAGACAAGAGCAATTCGCAATGCACGGGCAGAGTACTCTGTTGAACCAGCAAGGCGTATTTCTGCATCTATCATTGCAAATTCAGAAGTCCTCCGGTATATCTCTGTAAGTTATCATTGCATAGCTGGCAGTTGGAAGAATTCTTTTTGAGTATTTGATCAAAGCTGGGAGCAAATTATTTAATTAATCTTTCGTTGATGCTCAAAAAAGAAAAGAATAAAAAATAAATTCCAAGAAATATTAGCAGCGGTGTACCATTTTGTTTTTTTAAGCATTAAAATGTTTTTGAATTCTCGTTGTAAAGGATTGTATCTTGGTTCATTGTTCAGAAAGAGAAGGAAGTTTTGGCCCTCCTCTCCAGACTAGATTTGCAGAACATCAGCTTTACAGAATCTCCACCTGGTATATCTCAATAAAATTCACCTTTCTCTTTGCTTGATGATACAATCATTTTCTGCATCTTGTCTAGCCTCTCTGTTGGTTTCCTTCATAACTTTTCGGGTTTTACAGTAGATTTATAATTGATGTTATATGAATGATCTCCAGGAGATGCCAATCAATCAGTCCATCTTGTTGCCAGTGAAGGTTTGGAAGCTTACCTCCCTCTTGCTGACATGGTAGATATATCTGCTGAAGTTCAGCGCCTTTCAAAGCGCGTTGCTAAAATGCAAGCCGAGTACGATGGACTCATGGCTCGCTTAAGTTCTCCCAGTGTAAGTAGCAGCCACCCAGGATAATCAAATCTTGTATTCTTATTTACGATCTCATGTGATGTGTTCATTTTCTGTACACTCTTACCTAATCTGTATCCTTGCGTCACTTGATCATCTCATGACTTAAGTTGACTATGTACAGTTTGTAGAGAAAGCTCCGGAGGATATTGTTCGTGGGGTTCGAGAAAAAGCAGCAGAAGCAGAGGAGAAATTAACTTTAACAAGAAACCGACTCGCCTTTCTCCAATCCACAGTTTTAGTGTCCAACTAAACTCATTAAGCATTCGCCTGCGCTCAAACGAGTAAATGGGTACAATTTTGCAGACGCTTCCTGTGATTGCCTTCCGTATTAGTTTATTATATTGCAACACTGCTACTCTGCCTCTTGTGGTGAAGATGGTCTTCTTGCCAGGCAAAGATGGCCATTATCGTCTTCGAAATATCAGGTTGACCTGTTATTTGTGCTGAGATTTCGTATATGATGGCGGTAACTCCTTTAGTACAAGGGCCACGATGAGAGAGGAATATGAAATCGGAACATTGATGTACAGCTGTGGTGCTAACCAAAATCTGAAACCTATTCATTTTTGCTTTCCTCCAACAATAAAACATAAAATCCAGTTTGTACAAATGCACCAAAAGAAAACTACATTTTTTCCCAAGTTGGGGTTAACTTTGTCCAGGTAAATTATTAGAGCAACTTGAACATAAGAACTCTTAACTTGTGCTTTTTCCCATTTTCTTGTGGCCTCTGTTGTATGTGTTGCCTGATGTGATGATGTCATAATTTTATTTTTTTAATATTTTTTAATATCATTATATTCAAATTATACAACTAAAAACGTCAGTTGGTAATACCTAGTTGGTGACATGAAATTTCAGCCAGATGCGTACTTATAGTATCTATCAAGCCTTACAAGGCAGGAATATCTGTACTGTACAGCAAAAGTGGTAGTCCGCTATAAACCATTTTCGAAAAATTGTGTTGCGCTTTTCTTGATTATACACAAAACCCAATTACGATTACACAATGAACCTGAATAAACTTGTTGAGTGTGATCTAAGTTTCAAAAAAAAAAAATGTTTACAAACCGACACGCTACCTTTTATCCCCGAAAGTCTCAGAAACTGACCGTCTGCGTCTGAACCTGAGATCCCAACCGACCGAAGATGGATAGAACACGTTTATGAAGCTTCTGGAAGGAGCCCTGAGAGGCTCTTCCTTCTTGATTTTCCTTTTTGATGCAGCAGCGTTTCGCAGAGATCTTGAAGACTTTGGGTCAAAAATTGAGGAAGTAAAGGAAGTATCAGCAGCAGCACCGAACGAAACAGGGCCGTTTTGAGATGGGTGGCCGACCGCTGCATCCTGATGTGGTGGTGGGAATTTGTCACTCTTGCTTTTCCCATTCGCATCTGACACGATTCTCAATCTCTGCAAATGATGAAAAATGAATCAAATCACAACCGAGGCAGAAATGAAACTAACAAATATATCTACTACCTTGTAAGATAAATGCAAGATGAAATCAAATAGAATCATCCAAACATATAAGAACAATTTGAAAACTTTCCAGAAATTTGAATTATAACATCATTTAACAATATATAATAAATAATCAACAGAAGGGGTTAGTTGAGAGGTAGAAGTAGGTTAAAAGCGAGGTATCTGTAATTTTGAGACCAAGAAGGAATATTTGGGTAATTATATATAATTACAGGAAAACAGCGCTGTTAGCAAGGCTTTTACTTTCCTTTCGCAATCGAGGATCATGTCTGGGGAATTATTGGGGAAAAAAAAAGATAGGAATCATAAAAAGAAAGTTGTTTTCTCATACATCCAAGTTGGTTTGGAGCTCTGCATTAGCTTCTGGAGCTGGAATAGCACGGGTGACCTTGTCACGTACTCTTCCTCGTCTATTGCCCTCAACCACATGAGGTTTTGCAACTAAACCTCGTTGCCTGCACAGGCAGAACACACATCGCCATAGGATGAGATTTAGTAAGACAGTGGCGATGAAAAAAATGAAAGTAAAAACACCTTCTGGCTTCTTCGTCTCTCAATTTTATATGCATTTCCTTGCTTGGAGGAAATTTAGGTAAGCTCGATGGCTTGCACGCATATGGTTCAGTGGTAAAAAACTGGTCAAAAAACAGCATCAATTACTGGTAATAAAACTAGCATTATAATTGTTAAGATATGCAGATTCAAATAGTGATGATTACTGACTTCACTATTAAGTGCTGCTGTGGCAGTGCCTCGTGCGTCAGGATCAATGGTGAGAAGAGTTTCTACAAGAGAAAGAGCAGACGGTGGAAAATCCTTATAGGTCTCTGCTATGCAACGCTTATAAGGTTGCTGAGGTTTATAAAGAGTCGCGTTAGGCAATCTGGATTTCTTCCAGTATTCCTCAGATGGAGAACCACACAGCTTGAATATCTTGTGCAGCTTGCTCAACCTATGAGGCAAAATTAACATGTAAGTGTTGGACAAATACCTAAAAAATTAAGAACTTTAAGTGGAAATGATCAAATTTGGAAAAGCACCGTAAGACAGAAATCTCAACTAAAAGCTCAAGCAAAAACATAAAACTATTATCCCCTATCTATCATTAACAAGTACCTCTGTTCGCCCCCGCAATATAGGCTTGCCAGCAAGCAACTCTGCTAGAATACAGCCAGCACTC
The DNA here is from genome assembly GCA_026212405.1 of Petrea volubilis. Classification (NCBI taxonomy): domain Eukaryota; kingdom Viridiplantae; phylum Streptophyta; class Magnoliopsida; order Lamiales; family Verbenaceae; genus Petrea; species Petrea volubilis. The sequence goes on along the minus strand of CM047876.1, from coordinate 23,996,984 downwards.
CACAAATCAACACCAACGCCATAATAAGTGGCCCCAAGCAAAAGCTCAGGAGGACGATACCAAAGGGTGATAACACGACTCGTCATTGGTCTCTTGCATTCAGGATCATAAAAAGAAGCTAGCCCAAAATCAGCTATTCTTAAGACTCCTTCATTGTCAATTAGCAAATTGGAGCACTTAATATCACGATGTAGGACACCGTTGCTGTGGCAGTGCTCTAGACCAGAAAGCAATTGTTTCATATAGCATTTGACCTGTAACCCGCAAACATAAATAGTAATTAAAAGTAATACATATTTTTTATTCATGCAAATCTAGAAAATATAGTTGTCTGTGAAATAAAGTACTACGTTTTTATGTTTGTTCTCTTTTGTCTGCCACTTTTGGTATGCTGAGCCATACTTTCATCCTAAATTAATCAACTTTGTTAATTGTATGAGATGATTCAATCACACTGTTTCTACAATTTCACATCCCCCCGTGGAGACCCTAATAACCACTAAAAAATAGCAGCAAGCTCCAAGGTTTGGGAGCATATGACCGACAAAGGTCCATCAGTAGCATCCAAAAAACCACATGATGCAAAAATACATGACAAATATGACCCTAGCATAGATCCAAATACTCAGTTACATCATAACAAAACGGAAAGATCCTTCATCTATACTAAACCTCAGATATCACTCAAAATGTTCGAAAAACATGTGAGACATGCATAAAAAGCCAATTTGTCATACAAAATTTCACAATCTTCATTATTACATAAATACGAAATAAATTGTTCCACAATGCCAACCAGGCATGCTCAATCCAAAGAGATACATATCCAGTGAAACGGTTACACGAACATGTGAACGCAGCCAATAATTTAAACATCATGCACTGATAAAACCCATAAAACACAAGAAAGTTTCAAAAATTACCTGGGGCTCGGTGAACTTGACACTTTGCACAGCAGCAAGGCCAGCAAGATCATGTTCCATGTACTCGAAAACGAGGTAAAGACTGCTAGACATTCGGGAAATAACAAGGCCTTCAAGCTTGATTATATTTGGATGATTGAGCCTTCTCAATACCAGTATTTCTCTTGCCATGAATCTGACGGTCTCTGGTTCTAAGTTATCAAACCTTACTTTCTTCAGGGCAACCACTTTCCCAGTAATCAAGTCCCTAGCTTTATACACATTGCTATAGGTCCCTTGCCCAATCTGAACAATTATATCAAAACCCACTTCTCAAAATCCAGAGTTAATTCTTTTTTCTTTTTTTTTTTTTTTGAAAGAAAAATACAGAGTTAATTCTTAAGTAAACTTAATAATGCATTTCAAAGAATGCGTCAACAAGTGTTCTTGCATTTCATACTTTTGCTCATCAACAAGAAAACCCTTTACAGGGACAAATATTTGGGGAAAAAAAGGGGAACTTGCTCTTTGTCGCCCAGAACCAGCTTGTATCAAAGTGTTACACCTTGGGCAGAAAAATTGGAACCTCTACTGCTTGCATTACACCGACTTATCCCCAATGTCAGAGCCAAAGCACACAAAACGCATGCATCCAAGTATTGTACTTTTCTAATGGATAAAGTTACTTTTTCCCAGACATTGATGCTAATTTTTTTTTTATTAAAAAAAAAGGCGTACATGTATGCCTTCGATAAATCACGGCGGTTACCTTATCAAGCTTCTCGAAGGTGTTGGCACGGCGGGGTTTCCAGTCCTTGATAGCGTTTCCGGCGACATCGATTAGCCACGACGGCCACCCCTCACCGCCGGTGGAGAAGCCCCTTTTCAGCCGAAACTCGGGCAGCGGCCCAGCCGCTGCTGCCCCCGCGGCCGGGACCTCTTCGATCTTCTTCTCCTTTCCTCTCTCCACCACGCCGTTCTGCACCGTCACGGCGGCGGATTCCGAACCCCGCTGTTCATAGGTTTTTTGCTTCCGGCGAGCTTCTCTTCCCCCGGCGGCTCTTGTTCCAAGAACACACCCCATAACCAAGAGATTTTCAGACTACTTACCCGAATTCTCAGCTGCCCATTTCCATTTGCAGGTGCAAAAACACTGAAAAACGGGAAAAAGATGAGAATCTTGTTTCGATTGAAGAATTACTGCTCCGCATTTATTGCTCACTCACAAGTGAGTGAGAGAGGGAGTGTGTGTGTGTGTGTGTGTGTGTGTGTTTTACTGATGCAAACAAGACCTGGGATCAGCATAAAAACAAAAAAAAACAATTATGGCAATACTGTCACAAATTAATTTTGAAAAAAAATATATATAAAAGAAAGAAGAGAGAAGAAGGAGAAGAAATAATATAGAAATAGATAGATGAAGACCCAATTGTATTTACGGTTGTCTGTCGTCTGCACTGTGCATTTATTGCTCTGTTGTTTTATGTCTCTTGAGTTCGTGTTTGAAATTTGAGTGAGTGAGAGAGAGGGGAAGAGAAAGACAGAGCGTATGTATACTAAGGTGCGTATATACAGAGTAACTCCACTTATAAATTAAGTACTAAATTAATTCTATTGAAAAACTAGATATGTGCCTAACTTACCATTAAAAATTAGCTCATGGAGAAAAAATTACACAAGTTATTATAAATCACACCATATTATTATAATTAATCAATGTGGAATATTTAACAAATTTGTTGGCGTTGGTCAGCCTATAATATCTAGTTCGATCTAAATAGTATTAATTATATGGTAAATATTTTATAATTGTCTTATAATTAATTTAGAATTTGAAGCGAATGATCATTCGCTAAATAAGTGCAATTCATTTACTATATGATTTATTGATTCGACCAAAATAGGTATAAGTGAGAATTTTTTTGTTCTGATGAATGGTAAAACTTAATTTACTCATATGCTGTGGGCTACAGATTGAGATCATCAAATTACATTTAGATAGTATTTGGCTAAGCTTATAAGTTCCTCGTAACATTTTCTAAGCAGCTTACGAGCTTATAAGTATCTCCAAAGTATTTGGTCATTTTTTTAAATAAAAAAACTTATAAGCTCCAAAAAAAAAGTAAGCTCCGCCAACTTATTTTCAAAACAATTTATAAGATGTCTAATTATAAATAATAAATAACATGAATATCTTTGTTTTTTTTCTCAATATTATATTTCTATTATCTTAAAAATATTCATTTACACGAAATTATTTTTCATTTTATTATTTTTTGTTATAATTACATTTAAAAAAATTATAAGATTTCATTTTTACCAAACACAGCTACAATTTACAAGCTTCTAAAACATCTTACAAGCTATGCCATCTCATTTTATCCAAACACTTTGATGACTCATTTTTAAAATAAGATGTAGGAGTTTATAAGCTTCATAAATATTTTATAAGATCTACGAGTTTGCAAAGTTTTTATAATAAGTTTAGCCAAACATCCTCTTAGCCTCAGCGAGTTTTGACAAAAGGAACATTATGTGGCCATCAATGGTGGAACCAAGAACCCGGGGTTAGAAGGTGCACTTAACCATTTACATACTATTGACAATTTAAATAAATAAATCCAAAAAAATCAATAGTACATTGAAGGACGATCAGAGAGTGCACTGAGAAAAACTATGATGATTATTCAAATTTAAGCATATATGTTTATGTATTATGTAATTTTAAAATCCAAATATAAGGGGGTATACTTGCACTCCCTAAATTATATATGGCTCAACCCCTTGTGGCGACCTGATCTTTTATCTATCAAAAAAAATAAGAGAAAACTACTAAACTGATTTGTGCTGATAACTATTTGTTAGACAAAACTCACCTCAGTAGCCAAATTAAAGCCCACGACATTTAATTCATTTGTTAATACAGTGACCAAATACTACAAAGTGATAAACTAAAAATTTGGTGACCAATTTCAATACAATAATAGTCAAATAACAGAACTCATTAGAAATTAAGTACACATAATATAAAATTGAGTAATATATTCATTATTTCGGTGGTGACAAGATATGTTGCAACACGTACCATTGAGTCGTATACGTCTAGGTACATGGTAGTTTTAAATTTTTTTCTCGCTTATTCTATAAGTAAAACAAAGGTCAAAATATATATATATATATATTTTAGAAAACAAATACTGTTATGAAATTTATTTTTTCTTGCTTAATTTTATTTTTAATATGGGGAACAGATATAGATTAAAATATTAAAAACTTACCAAACTCGCCAAACCTAATTAAAGTGCATCTCTTGCATTTACCACATATTTTTGGTACACTTTTTCCCAGTTGGTAGGAAAATAAGTTATGGGGGTCCCCTTATTTTTTTTCTTAACCCAAAACTAATTTGAGTTTGTTAAAAATTATGTTAATCAATACTTTTCGAATTTTAATTTTTATTAGTTAATTTTTTTTAGTCAAGCAATTTTATAAGTTATTTTGGATAATTTCAAAAAAAAATCACTTTTTGATTTTTTTGCTGGCTCTCTTTTTTTTTTTCTTTTTTTTAAAGAAAATGTCATCAAAACACAATATTTTTAACTCAAGGCACTTATCCTCAAAAAAAATATATATATATTCAAACAAACTCTAAATCAATCAATTTTAATAATTCGTGAGGTTGTGGGATTCAAATCTTCATGAATTTGGACATTATTTGAACTTAATATTAGTTTATGTTTACTGTATATTCATTTATTTGATATTTAGTCATGATTGATTATAATAATCTAATAAATTTATTTGTAGAACATTAATGTAATCGATTGATTGTAATATACTGTTTTATTTTGAAAAAAAAATGAACATAAATTTTAATAATTTCTTAAAATTATTTATTTATTCTTTTGCAAAGAGAAAAGCAATGGAATCGAGGCATACTAATTAGTCTGTGTAAGTGGTCCTAGTCCAGCACGTGCATTGTAATTAATGGGCACAAAGGGTCGCATCAAATATAAACCCACTTGCTAATTAATGGGAATCTCATTACCAAAAGATAAAGCTAGTTAATCATTCCGCAGCCGGGCCAACTCAGTTTCAGGAACCTTTATTTAACTCGGCGCACCATTAATTTATTCATCAAATAACGCGTTATTTTATTTTATTTTATTCATTTATTTGGTCAAGTGATTGTGACTAGTTATTTAAAACATTAATAAATGATTTAATAGATAATGCTTAAATCAATATGGAAATACGAATCGGGGGAACGAACATTGAATTGAATCAGAGACGAGACTTTTTATTTGTGCAATTAAAAATATTTGCATTTCAAATCTGGCGTTTAATTTAGGCTTGGTTGAAATAAGTGTTACATACTTGAGAAATTCTACAACATAGTCAATTTAACTGAATCAGTATTACTCATGTGATGAGTATTTTATATTTATCTTACGATTAGTATATAATTTAGAAAGAATAATCAATAACGTTAACACTTATTTTATGATTAAACTAGCAGTCGTTGCATGCGGTCCCTGCATGTATAGAATAATTTGAGTACTTAATATTATTGTGCACGCATTATTTTTTTGATACTAAAAATTAATACCACTTAATACTGAACTTTTTTCATATTTTCTTATCAAAAGATCACCTCGTCACTCATAATATAGTAAATTTTTTTATTTAGAAGTACTTCCAACATTTTCTTTTTATGAAAAATCTACTTCTACAAAAAAATAAAATATTAAAAAAAATGGATAGACTTGTGTTAAAATGACCTAACCGGTTAGCCTCAATGTTGTGATCAGAAAGTGGATAATGATTTAATTATTTTAATTTTTTTTTTTGTAAGTGGAAATGAATTTAGTTTGTAAAACTACAGTTTAACCAATTTTTTTTGTGTTAGTGCAATAATTGAAAGGGCAGAATTGGTAAACACAAAATTGGTATCATAACTACCATTAATGTAGATAAATTTTCAATTTTATCCTTAATTTTGTATTTTCATATTTAATTGCCTGAAAATTGAATGGAAAAATTTATGAAAATATCAAAATAATCACCATTTTGAATATAAAAGTTACTTTCTTTTTATAATAGTATAAATAAATTCGACCAATTTTGGTCTAAAATTGAATTTTTGTTACGTTTGGATTTTTTATTTTTTTTTGATAAAACGTTACGTTTGGATTTATAAGTTAAGAATAAGTTCAAAATAATAAAAATTTCAAGACGGCATAGATTGTGTGACTTGTATCGGATTCTTTTTTTTTTCTTCTTTTTTTTTTAATAAAATATACAGCACAATGCAATTGGGTTCATATCATTGTCCACCTAAGGATTATTCACTTATGATTTTTAAGTTGTGTTTGGAAGCAATATAAGATTGTGTGTGATGGTAAAATTATTGGATATATATGCTATAAATTATTATTAATCTATTGCATTAATGTATTTTATAGCAAGTATTGCTTCATGATATATCATTCAAATTATATTTGGTAGTATTCTTTTTCTATATGGATTTAAAACAAATTACAAAAAAACCTTTTAATTTAAGCCTCATTACATATATTCAAGGGTTATATAATAAATTACAACTCTTATCAACCTTATCTAAATCAAGTGGATTATATATCTCATTTTGTGGTGGGATGAACTATCTCATAAATTAATGAATAATAAATCAAACATATACTTTATCGATGGTCAAAATAATCTACTAAATATAATTATAGATAAAATATACATATAATTTTACGCATAAACTCCTATCAAACGCGCCTTTAGAATAATATGGTATTTTGTCTTTCATATATGTGATGATGATAGTATCAATATAGTCAATCATATTATGGTACCAAAAATATAATAGTTTTGACTTTGGGGCTCTTGAATGTAGTATATATAATTGTCTAACGCATTAATTTATATGCGCAATCCAATTATGAGAACGGTCACCATCTTAATTTTTTTATATTTAGCAGTTTAAACTTTTTTCAATTAAAAAAAACAATTTATTAATATAATTTATATAATAATTTAACTCTCGAATGTCTGAGCATTGCCATAATCCAACGATCGACATAATGCTACATACGCGCCACCTAGAATATGGGTACAGATTTAATATTGGTTCCTCTCTCTCTCTCTCTCTCTCTCTCTCTCTCTCTCTCTCTCACACACACACACACACACACAGCCTTATATGACTATTGATTTTAGTTCAACAACTTCTGGTATTTTTCCATGTTGTCGATGCACGTCCATATCAAAAAACATAATTAACATATTATTATTATTATTATTATAGGATTACAGATGGGAAAAATTTTGAAATTTCCAAGAATAAAACTTTCGTTGTTCTCATGCACGCATAGGGAGTAAAAAAAGAAACAAAGTTGTATTATGGAAGTTGGGTCAAAATGAGCTTTTTTCAGCAAATAAAATACGATAGTTGCGATGAATTTTCTATTTTGGCATTAACTGTAGTGGGGAAAAATGGACACGTCTGCTGGATTATTTAATTAATCCAACAAAGAAAAGTGGGTGAAAAATGAGCTTTTCTTTCAGCAAATAAAATTGACGTTTCTTATGGTAGGAGTTAATAATCATATGTAACTAATTACTCAAACCTACCCTCCTTTCTGAACTTAATTTTTTTCATGGAACCCAATAATAATAATGATGATGATGACGATGATGATGTTGATATAAGAATAGGTACTTGATATTGACACTCGAAAAATTATTACCGAAACTCCATTTTCTTCCTTATATGATTCTATCAAAAATTCAACCAAAATGTCCATTTATTTTTTAAAATATTAACCTACCTTTACAATATTCATTTCAAGATTTATATTTATATTTAAAACTTTATAGTCATCCATACAACCTAAATTTAAAAAAAAAAAAATCTCTCTCTCTATATATGTTTTGATATTGTAGTATAGGAGTTCAAAATTAAATTAAAAAAAATGAATTTAAAATTGTGGCATCAATAAAATTCAAACTTTTTCAATCAAATCCAAAGGCCTAACTCGTTTTTTACATAAATAAATTCAAACTTAATTGCTCTTTACTATTATTATTCAAAATGAACCTAAATCTTTTATACACACACACACACACACACACACACATGTGTATATATATATATAACTAAATGGTGAATAGTAATTATGGCATATTTGTTAAATTAAACAAATTAAATAATATTCGATTAATAAAAAGAAGGACATTTTGGTCAGTTATTGAAGTCAAAAATATAGTTGGGGCTCATATATCAATTTTAAAAGTGCCAATAATAAGAATAATAATATATAATGATATAAAAATCTAATGTGATACCACTACTCAACTAAAATTATCCTCATGGAATAATAAATACTTTAATTCTTCATACATTTTCCCCACCAATTAATACTATTTAATATTTGCCACAAAATGCATTTCTCCAGGCATTATTTTTTTTTTTAATATGATACAAATTAAGTACTGATTAAATAATATTATCTTAATATTCATGTCTTTTGGGAAATAGAAATGAAATAAGGTCGAGTGGACTTTTATTGCAAGGGACCTTGTCATTATACCCGCAGTTGTGCCAGTAACGAAGGGGATAATAGAAGTGTTGGTTGGGATGGAAATAACTTCAAACTTTGGTCCCCTAATTAGAAAATTTTAATTTCTAGTAAGTATAAAATAAATTTCAATCTTGTCACCAATTAATGCCTTGTGGCCCTAGATTTAGTAGACTGCTCGGTACAGTAAATATCTTTGTAAAAACATCGTACATATATTAAGGGCTTATTTTAGTGAGTGGTACAAGTCAAATAATCAGAGCCACATGATTCTAGAAAATTCAACTTCAAAAGTCCCACAATTTAGTACCAGTTTTTTGAAATTATTGGTTGTTGTTATCTTACGAATAATGCTCTCTATCTCTCTCTCTCTCTCTCTCTCAGCATGAAGTGTTGAAGTTGGGACACAATTGCTGAAAGTTGAATATGTGGTCTGATTTCTGAATTTTAGACCCAGCTCAGTCAATCCATATCAATCGATTGTAGCACAAATTGCACAATATGACTGAAAAAGCCCATAAAAATACTTGTGATTTGTGTTGTGTGCCCATAGAATTAGAATTTCAAGTCAGTCAATTTTCAACTCGCCACATGATTAAAATTTATTTCCATTTGACTCGTCCATGAATTTTGGCACACACAAGTTGTCAATTTTGATATGTATGGTGAATTCAAATTTTAATGAATCCATTAAAAAGGAAGAACAGAGATCAATGGTTAATGGTAGGGGTGTCGTCTGAGCTAAACCAGCTCGTTTCTAGCTCAAGCCGACTCGTGAACTTTTTTTTTTTTTTTAATAAATAGTTTTTATATATTATATATTATGTACTTAGTAAATATATTACATACTTTGTAAATTTTTAGTAAATTATTACATGCTTAGTAATTTTTTAATAATAATATCAACATTAAAAAAGAAAAAAGAAAAAAGCTCAAGCTTGAGCTCTGAAAAAATAGGCTCATCGAGCTCGAGCCCATTATTATATACTCAAACCTGAAAAATGAATCGAGCCCTAGTCAATTGGTAGCAGCCTTGTTAGGGTTTCCGGCCCGGCCCAAGTCAACTCGGTCCATGTATGTCAATAAGGCGAACGAGCACATAGCGGACACCACCGGGCTAAAGGCCCGGATTGTCAGACATAGTTGCTATTGTCAGATAACTTCTGGTTTTATAATAATCAGATCATAGATTGAATGGTAGTTTCAAATATAACAACTAATATGTTTTTTTTTTTTGTAAATAAGAAGTAAATAACTCCTGACCCAAAAATGAAAATGCGAGAAGCCTACTAATGGCTAATAAGAATCCAAATTGACACAATTAAACAAACTACAGTTTGAGCCCGTTTGAATGGACTTCGTTTTAGAAGAAAAATACTTATTTTTTGAAAAAAAAAAAAAAACATTTGAGAAAAAAAATTTATGTTTGATTGGGTTTTTATACAAAAGCAAAAGCCAGTATAAGAAAATCAAAAGTGAATTTTTTTAAAAGCTATCTAAATTAATTTAAAATAAAAGTACTTTTAATTGTCACATCCAAATACAAAATTGTTTGACTTAAAAAATGCTCTACAATAAAGGGAATAATTCAAAAATATTTTTGTTAAACCTATCCAAACAAGCCTTTAATCACTAGATGCGTGGACTATTAATTAGTCCACTTTTCTTGTCACACCAACTTCCCCATGAATTCCCGACCTGACTGGTACGTAAATTCATTTCCAGCCTAACATCATTAAGGCAAACCCTTTCTCAAACCCTCATCTGTCATCATCATTATTAACTTAGCCTTTACACTTGAATATATTTAGTGTCCGAGTGTGACATTAATAATCAAGTGATCTCTGAATATCCTGAAGAAGCTGGGGTTGATCATCAAGAGATGGGAAAGGTGTGCTGCGATTTTCATGACGATTCTTCGGGTGGCGCTCTGGTTGGGTTGGTGGTGGCTCTGGTGATAGCGATTCTCCTCTTTATCCTGTGCCAACCGCCTCGTGCTAGAAGATACAAAGTTTATCATCGCTGCTCCTGTTAATTAATTTATTAGCTCATCATATCATCTTATTTTTGTTATATTACTTACTATTTTATATAGCATTTCCTCTTCTTGTTTGCTGCTTCTTCAACAAGATTGATCAACACAGTACGTGGGATCGTGCTTTTCTTCTCTCTCTCTCTCTCTCTCTCTCACTTATGTACCTTTTTAGTTTTTTGTTGTCAATTACTTGGTATTTTCTGCAAGTTCGTTTTTTCCAATCCCGAGAGTTCGTTAGAGCAGAAGAGAAGGCAGACTTTATTACATTACATTTGTGTGGTTAATATCTGTTCATTCCAATGAACAATTCATGAACATTGATGTTCGCAATCTTGAGGTTGAGGTTCACAATCTGTAAAATTCTCAATATTAATGGAAGCTTAAGATCCCTCAATTTTATTTTTAATGTGTTTCTTGATCTTCCTATGTGTATTCTTGATTGGCCAAAACAATCTTAATTGTGTCTAAATGACTGGGATTTGAAGTTAAAAATTGTAAAAATACATCAAAATAAAACAACTGACTTGTTTTCAAATTTATGTTACGATGAATTTCAAAAATTCGAAATCTCATTTCGAGATATTTTTCAAGTTATTAGCAAGGAAAATGCCTACCATAAAAGTCATTTAAATTAGGGCAGATTGCGTCTTCCACCTCGAGGTATGGTGTAATTATAAATTAGTTCATCTTATTTTAAAAAATACAAATATCCTTTCAAAGTTTAAGACCTTTTTGTAAATATTAATAGACATATCTAAAAAAGAATTTTCTTGCAATCATAGTAGTCAATTCGATTATCAAGAGATGTGCCTTGTTGAATCTGACAAAATCCCTCAGTTAATTTTGTTATTCTATCAATTTTAACAAAGTAATTTCACTTTATACTGTAACAACTATCATCAAACATTACCATCTATAATCCGATATCAACACTATTTTCTTTAAAATTAATTTCATATATACCTCCTACATTTTAAAATTGTCAAGATTATACAAATTCCATTTCAAAATCCAATCGAAAACATCAAAAATATAACTCGCAATTATTTATTACTTTGAAGAATAGTGAATTTTATTAAATTGATACATATTTGAGGGGGTATTTATAATTTTTAAAATAAAAGAGATTAATTTGTAATTATACAATAATTTAGGGGTGTAAACATAATTTGTCCTTTAAATTAAATTAATTATTCCGTCCAAATTCTGTCTTCCTTTTTTTTTTTTTTTTTTTGTGGTACTGTGTTTGATGAAATGCATCATGCTATTTGATGAATGATTAAGTTTTCATTTACTTAAAAAACAAAAAGTCACATTCAAACAATTATATCATGGTGGAGACTTGAAAATATATCACTCATGAAACCATCCACTAATTGTAACGTGGAATGCACGTGTCTGGGACCCATTGAAAACAATCTCCTGTAGTGGCATTGAAATTTCACATCAACCAGGACCACCACTTTATGTGAAGTGCAAGTTAACTGCCTGTCCGGTGCTTCCTGCCACTGATTTTAACCTCAACTCGCCACCGACACGGTGACCTTATGATTAGATTCCACTAAATTAATTTTGAACATTTAAGTTTGACCGACATAAAAAAAATTGTTAGTTATTTAGAGGTATTGTGTACTAACATTGATCGAATTAAAATGTTTAATCCAATTAAAGATAGAGTTTAATTCATTAATGAGAGATATAATGATCAAGTTGGACTTAATCCAAATGAAATTTGGTGAAGGGAACATTCCATGGCTCCGTGGCAACGATATTTTCTTAGTTAGGAAAGTCATCTCCCGACCATATCGTTTCACTTATATTAAAGGAAAAAATGCATTGTACTACCATATGGTTTGAAAAAGAAATACGTTAAACCTTAGGATTTTCTAATTATCAAAATAAACCTTATAGTTATAAAAATCAAGTTCACCACCCCCTATGCCATATTTATCAATATTTAAATTAAAAGGATAAAATTATCCTTGTAGATATACCTAATTTTTTCTTTTTCCTTTTCTTTTTCTTCTCCCATTTTCTTTTTTTTTTTCTTTTTTTTTCCCCCCATCTCGTCTTCCTTCCTCCGTTCCATTCAAGTCAACTCTTTCTTCTCTCTCACGCCAGCCGCCGCCACGCCCACGTCGGCCACCTCCACCACAGCCATTCGCCTCCCTCTCTACCATTTTATGGATCTACTCTCTGTCTCTAGATCTCTCCTCCCAGCAAACGAAAGGTGGTAGCGAAGGAGGCTAATGCCAACTTGGAAGAGGTGAACCCTAAATCAATTTCTCTCTCACCCTCAATCTCTTCTCTCATATCTCTTGATCTCAATCTCTCTCTTTCTATGATGGTAGCAAAGGGCGGCGGCGGCAGCAGCAGCACCGGTGCTGCAGTGATGGTGGATGGCGGCGACGGCCGTGGTAGTATGGTGGTGGCGGATGATGGTGACGACTGTGGTGGTGGCGGCGAATGGGGCGGAGACCCTCTCTCTCTCTTTCTCTCTCTATGTGTCGCCGACCTCGTTGGGGCGGCGATGGTGGTAGAGGGCGGTGGCGGCGGGGTGGTGGTGGTGTTTTTTTGGGGGATGAGGACTTTTTTTTTTGGATAAAGAAAATGTAATTATTTTCTAAAAAAAAAAAAAAATAATTTTATAATAATTTGGAATCCTAAGGGTTAAAATGTCATTTTATACCTAAAAATGAAACAAAATTCGCACTAAGCGCGCGTGTACAACACCCTATGTCAGGAAGGTCTGTCAAACTTGATTTTTATAACCATAAGGTTTATTTTGACATTTAGAAAACCTCAAGATTTACCGTGCTTTTTTTCTAAGTTACAAGATAGTACAATGCATTTTTCCCTATATTAAAAAAAAAGCCTTAGCTTTCATTTGCGGTTTCTTTTTATTCTCTTTTTTAGTCCTTTTTTCGTTATCTAATAAAAGAAAATCACCACTAACGAATCTTAAAACGGTTCATTTTATTGCCTGTGGAATCCAAAAACAATGATTTTCTTCTTTTCTTTCAAGTTTTTATTTTCTTTCTTAGGATTCACCTTTTATCCCAACCACATAATCAAACATGGGGGAAAAAACAGAAAATGAAGAGAGAAAGAAAACCCCAAATGAGATAAAGAGATTCTAAAGCTAAAAAACAAAAGCTACGTCCAATATTTAATGGATGATCAAATCATAGTAATAATAGTCCTTTAGAAAATGCAATACCTTCCAAAAGTATAGATGCAAAAGGAACCAATCCACTTGCAGAGTAGTGCTTTGAGTTTGGTAATGGTCATCTTATTCATAAAGTCGTTAATACGTAATCCCAATTAATTTCATGCTATCCAGTCAGTTATTACCCCACCAATGCTTTTAATTATTGGATTTTAATATAATAATATCAAAAGGTTTTAAAAAATTGAAAATATGACATCATACACGATCCAACCATTGAAAACACCAACATCTCATGAGCCCAATTATAGTTGCAATCTTGAAGCTTTAGCTAGGGAGTACCACTGCACTTATACTCCCTATTGGAAGATCAAGGACAAAAAACCCAAAGAAATCTCACCTATACAACTACATCTATTCTAATTATAGAGATATTATACTTATCGTGTGATTGATTGTTTGTATCTCAAAAAGTGTGTACCAACGCATGCCACACTCTTGCTTAGGTTTGGGGTTCAAATTCTCCACAACAAACAGCCCATGCATCATGAGTCGAAAACATGAAATAATGCTTTGCTTGTGTTTCAGTGGAGCGTGGATGTTTGATGTAATGACATTAGGCGGGGGTTCACCGAGGTGCAAAACAGGTACGAAACAACAAAGAAACTTTTTCAAAAGGTTAATGGATATCGACAATGAAGTAAGAACGAAATCCATATCTAACCAATCATCCTTGTGTGTGTGTATATACTCCCTTGCTGCCACAGTAATGTCCACCGGGGAACAGTATTGGCAGTGGTGAGTGAGTACTAACCAGAGCAAAGCTTCTCAAGAGCCAAGTTTTCATCGCCACCAACGCTCTCCAGAGTACTCCGTACCAGAGCTTCGGGAAACCCCATCTCCACCAGTTTTTGCACCTGTGGAGATTAGTTATCTCAGCAATCGGAACTGGTCATAATGCTGAAATAACCACACAGAATGTAACATAAATTTCTTTTATAGGAATTTGCAAACCTTTTCCTCGACTCCAAGAGATGATGTCATGGCGAATGCTTCTGTCCAGTAACGGGCCGTGCCCACAAAAGTTTGGTAGTCTCTAAGGTACTGCATGGGACATGCACAACAACAACTAATCAATAAATGGAGATGGGAGGGGAAGAGGGTAAGGAATGGATGAATGTGCAAGAAAAATGTATAAAATTGTATCAAAACCGTTGAAAAAGAAGTGTTCGTAAAGGCCAAGAACAAGGACCTGTTGTGCTACCACAGCATCCTGGGGATCATCAGGTTCCGGAGCAGATAGTAATGCTTGAATAGAAAGGAGTGCTGTTTTCAGAGTAAGTGCTGGGCTCCATTGATCTTTCAGGATATCCAGGCAGATCGCACCACTTTGGCTGCTAATATTAGGGTGCCTTTGATGGAAATCAAGGCATAGAACAAGCAAAAAGTGTCAATAAATTCTCAAAGCACCATATCAAAAAACATCAAATGTTATCAAGCGATCAATATAAGAAAAAGGTTCCGGTACTTTCTCATTTCAATGCCAAGAGGCTACAAACCAACTTATACTTCAAATTTGCTTATTGCAGTTCAAATTCAAGGTTTATATGCTGCCGATGACATGTTCAATTTGAAGGAGGATAACACTTTAGCTTCTGAGAAATCCTTTTTTTCTTTTTCGTGTTCATTTATCCTTAAATCAAAAACAAAAAGGCATTTATGCTGTTGTCAAAACGTAAAAATAAAAAGAGAAAATTTTACAGAAAGTTCTGGTGGTCCCTCAAAACTTGGAGATGTTGTTCCCCTAACAAACACAACACAAGCCAAGACTGCTTAATAGTATAAATGCAACCACGCTGAAAGAAAAAGTACGACTTCTTTCACCATACCATACTTTAGTGGCAAACTGCATTTTCGGGGGCTCGAACGGATAACCATCTGCAAAGGGGGGGGAAAAATATCAAATTGCAAATAATTGGTACTAATTAACAAGAACCTGGCCCTTGATGGAAAAATTAAGAAAACCAAAACCTTCATTGTCACAAATTTCAATTTTCATCATATAAATGTATATATGAAGTGCAGAAATCCAACTCACAAAAGGGGTAAAAAGCAGGCAAGGAGTTACAAGCCTCTTCCTGTGGTGTTTTCGTAATCATCTTTCGCTTTTCACATCACATTTTAATCATTTACAGACTTCTCATAGAATATTATTAGCAAAAATCAAGGTTTTTAGGTCCAATCTATGCTCCCCTTCTAACAGTACTCACATGCTCTCTCATAAATGCTTACTTGTCAGAACTTAACTCTGTTTTTTATTTTTTTTGTCTTTTCTCCCAACTGAAGCTAGCTATGCTGACTAAGCCTTCGTCATCCCAAGATTTTCATACACTTCTACAGCTTCTATGAAAAAATTAGCACTTTTGATGTGAAATACAAGAAAAGTTTCCCGATTCTTAATAGAAAGAGTACCTCAGTTTTTGTCTCCTTCGATTTCAATTATAAGTCTACAGATATGTGCTCGGAACTTTTGTTGAAACTTATAACTTGATCTTAAGCATATCACCCCTTGATGGCGTTACTATTATGTATTGCTTCCTTTCAATGTGTCTTTCAGAACCTGGTATATAATCATCTAAATTATCAAAGGCCAACTAGGCCATAGCCCAATCACAATGCCCAGTTAGCACGCGCACCCCCCCCCCCCCCCCCCAAAAAAAAAAACCCACATATGCATACCTAACAGAAGTGCTAACTGACTTCTAGAACATCCTTTTTGTTAGTGTGCACCAAGTAGCTTCAAGTTGCAAGTCTTTTGGTCCAACAAAGAATGTGGTGACCTAGTTGCTCTGACATGTTCTCCGATTCATGCAGTTTTAACAGAAAGCATGTTTGGAGTTGATTCCCAAAAGAGTTTTGTATTTTGCCCAAGTAAAATCTTGGTTTCATCATTTAAGTTTATCTAGTCATATTGATACAGAATGCCCATTTAACTATTAGTCAGTATATTTCCAAACAAAAGTTTGTACTACTTATTCAGTCCAATTTAAACATACAATACAGAATGCCCATTTAACTATCAGCAAGTATATTTCCGAACAACAGTTTTGCTATTTACTTATCCAAATTTAATTCTTCAACAATAACCAACCCTCAACCATCTTGAGACCTTGTAGAACTAATTTCTAACAAGACTCAGAAAGCCATACAGCTATCCAAACTTTACTTTGGAAATTATGGGATGAGATCCATCGTAGATCCAAATTTCAAACAATTAATATTTGGGGTATATTGAAGGGATCAGGCGATGAATTGTGGCGTTAACTTGACCAACTGGACCTCATGGTGGGCTAAAACAATCCTTGAATCATGTCACATTAAGTCACCTGATCATGTTAATGGGTGCCCTTCCAGAATCACCACTATGATCATCCACTCTATATTAGCATTCACAACATAAACAAACAGTAATAGCACTTAACATTCACCATAGTTTCAATAGCCCAACTTAAAATCACAAAACTCAATCTTGAAGTGAACTGTTTGGCCAAGAAAATAGAAGAAGTTTAATTAGTTGTTCTCCCATTAACATAATTAATGAGGGAAAGACAGAACCAATGTCAGGGATATATTGGACTTTAAACAGCTCCATGCTTAACAGTGTAAAGGTTATAAGCTTACGTGTGGACCCATATCGGATCCTTAGTCATGTAAGAATCCAGTACATTTAAATCACTATTCCTCGCTAGAATAACCCAAAGATGAGATCAACAATTTGATCATAGCAATACAAATTCATCAAGCAATCACATGGTAGAAGAACATTTCAATCACTAGCCAGACTAACGTCAAAAGTTTTAAAGAGCCAAGGATTACAAATTATTCACGAAAAGAATAGCAAAACCACAAATGACAAGAACTTCAGGCCGAACAAAAACTAGAATAATCATCCCGTATACTCCAATATATAGAACTAATCACATCAAAACCCCTCAAAGCAATCCCATTCTGCATTTCCATGAGATTATAATTTCTGATTCTGCACCCAAAAATAAAAACAAAAACAGCAACACGGCATTCTCTATACAAAGCGTATATTTGCAGGAATTGCAGGAATTGAACATATACAATTGAAGGACCTAAGAACAAAACCCACAATAATACCATGAAGTCCACATTACAAATGCCCTAAAACCCAGAAACACAAGAAATGTAAAATTTCAAAGAGAAACAAGAACAAGAACGAACTTTCAAGAAGTCGCTCCAAACAAAAAAGAAAAAAGAAAAAACCCACAATAACATGAAACCAAGAAACAATCTTCAATGAAAGAAGAGGAGGAATAAGAGTAAAGGGTCACCGGGCAAAGTGATGTCGATCTTGAAGGTGCCGCCTTCATAAGGAGTACCAAGAGGACCAGGGATTGTACCCAGCAAGTGGGCGAGATTAGCTTCACCTTTAGGGATGACTTTAATCCCTGATACCTCAAAATCCCCGTTGCACTCTTGCAGCTCTTTCTGGACCCTAGCAAAATCCACCATTTTCGTTCTTGAAAAAGCTTAATACTTTGGGAGAGAGAGCGAGAAGATCTGTGCTGTCAGAGGTTTCTTAGTTTACGAGTCTACTCTACAAAACCTCTTTTTCTCTCTTTCCCAAATACCACAGAATACCGTTTGGTTTTCACCTCTGTAAAAGGGACTGTTGTCGTTGAGTAAAGCTCCAAAGTGTTTGACACAATAAATAAGTAAATAAAAATATTGTTCTTGAATTATATACTTAATTTTGGGATTGCTTGTGTTGAATTTGAAGGTTTCGGTAAGTAATTCTGAGAAAATTCTATCAACTTAGGTAAATAATTCATTATTACCGTGTGATGCGTTGCTTTATGGTGAAAGTATGAAGGTAAAAATATTATGTATTGGAATACTGGATAATTGGTCACAAAATCACCGTATAAATGCTGTTTATTGGAATTTAAGATGCTAATAGTTGTCGTGTGGCAACAAAGACCTCAATAAATCCACGCAATGATCTCTAGATGCCATGATCATTATCGTAACTTTTGCTCATTTTTTGTTTTTGGAAAATTACGCCCAATAGGCCCTTAAAATATGGTGTAAGTATAAATTATTTTTTGTTTTTTTTAAAATATAAACTTTCTCGAGATTTAATATTTTTTTATATAAATATTAATAAAAAAATCAACAATCATAGCAATCAACTCGATTATCAATAAATATGCACTATCGAACTTGACAAAATTCCTCAATTAGTTTTTTTTTAAGGGAACAAACTTTTTTATTTAATCATAACGATCAGTGTACATAGCATCACATGTTGGTGTAAGAATATTCGCTAAGACTTCCAACAAAGGTGTTGCGTTCCACCACAATCATTATTTAAAATCACTATTTATAATTTGAAACTACCACTTTTTTTTTCCTTATGAAAATTAAATTCATATATAGTTTATATATTTTGAACTTGTTAGAACTATGCAAATTTTATTTCAAAATCCAGACGAAAACAATTGAAATGTGATTCGTAATTATGTCTTGTTTTGATGAATGAAAAAATTTGTTAACCAAACACAAACTTCTTAAGAGTATTTATAATTTTTAAGGCCATAGAACCTCATTTATGATTATACTGTACATCAACCCCTTTTTCTTTCCTTTCTAACAAAGATTGTGACCTCCCCCTGCCCCTCCCCCCCCCCCCCCCCCCCCCCCAACCCCCGGCAAAAAAAAAGCAAAAGAAACAAAGACTGTGACCTAATGATAATATATATGTATATATAATTAAAGCATGGAACATATAGAGAAATTTTATAACTATTATGCGGAAAACCAACGGCAATTTAGTAGTTTCATAATTAAATTTTAACATAAAATGGCACAAGAAGCAACATCATGGAAAATAATCCACCATTTATATAAAATATATACAAACCATAGCTATAACTAAAACCTCTAAGACGAGGTTCCAAATATTAAAATATTATGAAATTGAAAACTAACGAGAGTCATGTCCACTGGGAAGTTATAAATCACGGTGGGACAATTACACCCGTATTTCTTAAGTTTTAAGTAAAATTATGATAACTTATTTTATTTTAAAAATTACCAATATCCCTTTAATATTTGTAGTCGTCTAACAAAAAATCATAATATGGCAATAATTTTTGAAATTAGAATTAATTACATTTATAACCCTTGGGATATACAAAAATTACAACATGTACCCCTCTTGTTTAAAAAATAACAGGTAACCAACTAGATGAAAATTGAAATTACCAAAACACCCCAACCCATCAAGACTTCGAC
This sequence comes from Petrea volubilis, assembly GCA_026212405.1. Taxonomy (NCBI): domain Eukaryota; kingdom Viridiplantae; phylum Streptophyta; class Magnoliopsida; order Lamiales; family Verbenaceae; genus Petrea; species Petrea volubilis. Next base: position 23,976,965 of record CM047876.1, on the reverse strand, counting down.
CCGCAATTATATGATCTTCCTAGTTTACCATTTTTTTTTGAATTTGCTAACTTAATGTTCCAAAGGATGCCCCTTGTAATTTATTCAATGTGAAAGGGGCCATTTTGTTGTATTTAACCAATCAAAATATTTACAAAAAAAAATAAAACAAAAGCATTCAAACAGGAAATCCTAATTTATTTTTCCTTAGCTAATATATTAAATTTATTAATAACCAAGTAATATTAATTACAAATGAAAAATAATTCAAATATTACAATACATATTCAAATAAAGATATAAAAAAAACTTAAAATATTTCTTTATCAAGAATTTGTAGTAATGAAAAATGAATGAGAGACTAAGCATAATTTAACTATTCTTATATATATTGTTAGATATTTAATATAACATATTTTATCTTTTATTTTTATGATGTTAGTGGAGATATGGATAAATGAATGTGGTTAGTGAAAATTCATTCCCTAATTTTAGATTGTTGGTGGGAGGTATGGATAAATAATTTAGTTAGTGGTATGAGTCATGGAGTTATAAATAAATGGGTCTACTTAGTGGTATCGGTCATGTTCTTATTTTGATAACTACTATTTTCATTTTAAAACCTATATAAAGGCTAAGTGTTTTCTCAATTAATGCATCAAAAAAATAATTCATTCTCTATATCCTCTTTTGATTTGGTAGATTGGATAAATGTGTATTTAATGTTGAGTTGGTTGGTGAGTTGGATAATTGTAGTTGGACTACCATATTTGATTGGGTGGATTCAATCCATAATTTCCAACTTTCTCAATAACACCCCTCCCCCTACTATTAAATCCAATATTTAAGCATGAATTCAATTCATGGGTACATAGATTATGGCTGTATAGTCCATAAAAAGACCACAATCAAATATGAAATTTAATTTGGACTACTTGTTGTATTATAACGTATTGCATGAAATCAAAAGAAGCCTATATCTCTTGAATAATATAGATTATATATTTTCTATTATATTGTATAATATATATATATATATATGTATGTAACTGAATTAACAAATTAAACAAATTAAAAGCATTTAAATAAGCATCTAATTTGATGTTTCTCTAATTTAATCTAAAAGACAAAAGAATATAATATGAACTTTTCTAATAAGAAAAAGAAAACAAGAAAAAAGAAAAGAAGGACCCGCCGGGGCACCCCAAATCTGTTTCTCATTTTTTGTTTCTTCTTCTACTTTCCGCTGCTAAAAAGTTTATCCTTTATCCATCAATTGTTACTAATTTCTCATCAATTTATCCCCATAGTTCCTCATCCACCATCATTGCTAATTTGCTCCCAACCATCAATGGAAGTCCGTGCCACCACAACCCTCGCAGTGGCTCCACGCCACCAACGCCAAATGTGGTAGCGGACTCGAAGAGTTTTTGATAAAAATATGGTTACTTAATTCGTCTCTTATGTTTGTGTCAAATTTTTCATGGGAGTCGGAACCTGAGGGCCTGGATTTAGTATGATTGACTTGGAGAATGGAGAAAAGAAGAAGACTGACAAAAAAAAAAAAAATAGAATGCAGGGTTCAGGTTTTGGGTTTACTATGTTGGTGGCAGTAGCTAGTGAGCTGGCTCATCGACAGTGAATTGTGCTTAGTTTTGGTGTAAAGCCGATGGGTTGCGCTTAATTTCGGTGTAATGTTTACAATTGAAGAGGTGATGTTTCAAATTTTAATTGAGTGTGAAGGACTGAATGAATGGTGAAATTGATTGAATATTTTAGTTGAGAAGGTTGAGACCAATTTATCGATAAAGAAATTAGTGCTTGCCAATGACGGCAATGCTGAAGCCGATGTCTGTGGTGGGGGCGGCGGCCGAAATGTTGATGCCTGATGACCTGAAAAGGGGTGAAGGAAAGGTATGGATAAGAAGAAGAAGAATAATCTAGGCGGGTTTGGATATTTAGTCATGAGGGGTATAAGAGTCTTTTGGTTAATAAGAATATAATTTTTATTTTTATTTTTATTTTTATTTTTTTCCCAAAATAATATATATGGGTAGAGAGGTCATTTTATATGTTTTCAAGTCGGAGCCCCGACCCATAAGGGTATTATATTTATTGTCATCTTCAAAATGTTTTCAAGTCGGAGCCCCAAACCATAAGGGTGTTATAGTTATTGTCATTCTCAAGAGGTTAGTTACTCGTAATTTTTCAAACAAGATGGGTATAAACTGTAATTTCCTTAGTAATCACTCCGATCACTAATAAATGCGATTTGCGACAAAATTTCTCAATTAATTTTTTAATTTTACCAATTTTTGCGAACGAATTTCACTTTATACTACAATAATTATTATTGAGCATCACTATATAATTTGACACCACAACTATTATATATATATATATAATTGACTTCATATATATATTTTCTATTTCTTGAATTTGTCAATACCACGGAATTTTTTTTCTCAAAACGCCATCAAAAGTACAAGAAATACAATTCGCAATTACGTTTTACCTTAATAAATGATAATTTTTGTTAAATTTATACATACCTTAGGGGGTATTTATAATTTTTGAAATAAAGGGAGTTGTCCGTAATTTTACCTAAATTTAGAAAAGATAGGTGTAATTGTCCCAATCACAATATACTTATATATATATATATATATATATATATACAATCAACTCGGGATATTTTTTAGAGGATATAGGTGTAATTGTCCCAAACACAATACACTTTTTTTGATTCAATAAACTCGAAATACCTTATACGTGTCAATCAAAACGTCACATACGCACTCACCCAAATGGGAATTGTATAGAACAAGAGTGTTCGAATCCAATATATATGTGCTGCTAGGTTCAAACTTTCACTACTGGACTACAATCCCAGTGTCAATCACAGTACACTCAACTCAACACTTCTAAGTGAACGTACCAAATCACTTATTTTATTTTTCTTTTTCTAGCCATGTATTCTACTAGATTAAATGCAAGACGTATTGTTGAGGATATTGTGTGATTTGTGTTTATGAATTTATAAAATCATTTTCAGAATTAATTTAATAATTTATCATAAAATATAAAATTAATTATAAAAAACTCAAGAAATAGTGAAATTGGATCAATGGAGAGTGATGAAACTTGTTATTTTCCTAAAGATATGACTGTCTCGCTTCATATATGTTCTGATGGCTAATTACAACTGTCCAAAAAAATCCCATTTGGCTCGCAACAATGTCACGTATCGTTGGCATGACTACAAAGAGACTAAGAACTAATATATAGTTATATTGCCAAACTCTAGTAGTATATATCGGAATTCACAAATTCCAGATATATCAAATTAACTTCTCAATGTACATTATGATAATGTTTCAACCTTTTAAATAGGTAACATGTTTTTACCGTTGTATGAAAGTTAATGGTCTAATGAAAAACATAGTATAACAACAAATCAAATGATAAAGAGACCACATAAATATACAACATGAAACTGCCAAACATTAATAATAATTAAAAAAAAAAACGCATAAAACCATTATAATACTTGAGCCATAAGCTTTAAATGAGTAACAAATTAAATAGCACATTATGTAAAATAAAAGGTGTTGGGAATGATGTGTCTATATCATTAATCAATTATCAATTAATATAGCGAAATAAGACATCACACCGTTTAAACAATATTCAAAGTTTGAATTCTGAAGTTGTGAATTGAGCAATTAAATTGAGAGGATCGTGTTTATAATAGACCTTCACAATATCCAAATTCGAATTAGTCGACCAATAAGTTGAAATCGAATGACTTAGACCAAATGTATATGTGTGTATATATTGAACATACTCCTGACACATTTCTTAGAAGTGAACAAGAATTGGGGTAGTCGAGTATTGGGCTGCAAACAAAGTCCAGTATTTTAAATGCGATTCCTTATTGGACATTGGCGTAGTTTAGTGATGGGCTGCAAACAAGGTCCAGTATTTTGAATGCGATTCCTTATTTGGACCTTGACCCACCCAATGTTGTTTCAAGAAAGTTCATTTATTTATTTATTTCAGAACATTTCATTCAATTATACCATTAACTTATATATTGCAAATCAAACTATTACATCATTATAACAAAAGTATTAAATTATGTCAATTATATTTTTCATTTTTGTGGAGATAAATTATGCTAGTTATACTTCCTTTGACGTTACACTAATCTAGTTTAGTGTGTTACATATATAATATAGAGTGTTTTTTTTTAATACAATAGGTTCGAAACACTTATAAATGTCAACAGAAACGCTACATATGCGCGCGCGCACACACACACACACACACTCTTATCCAAAAGAGAAGGAAGAAAAAATGAGAGAATTTGAACAAAACGCCACATATGCACGGACACACACACACACACACACCCCGTCACCCAAAAAAAAGAAAAAGGAAAAAAATAAGAGGATTTGAACTCAATATCTTAATGGTACCAATTCAAATACCCACTATTGGAGTTGCATATATAATATAGAGTTTGATCACGTGACTTCTAAGCAATAACATTTTGGAATTTGAAAACGTCTCTCCCCCACCAAAAAAAAACAAAGGATATTATTGTGTATTACAATTAATGTAGACATTTTTAGTGTTTTTCTTTCTTATTGTATATTGTGGGACAAGACATTATATTATTGAATCAAAACGGTACTTTTTTGTGTGACAGTATTTGGTAACGCACATAAATTAAAAATAACTTTGTAAACAATATTCATGGTTTCCAACATATGTATAATTTGATTTTTAGTTTTCCAATAAAAGAGCTACATTTTTAATTGATGATATTGATCTCTAAGTCTAGCGAATCCATTATTGAAATTTGAGACGGGGTATATGAAATTCCGTGTAAGACCCCCAATTCCAGCACGCAAACTTTTTTTTCGGACTAAGAATAAAGAGCGATGACGGGTCATCCATCTTAGATATTTTGAAGCGTTACAATAATAACAAGAGATAGTGGCATAAACACGTATAAGGCCATCGATTAACGAAACGAATCATTCCATCCGGTTGATTACCCGAAAGCTCACCACACACACACTGTGTGAAACCCACAAAATATTAAATTTGCGTTTTAAAGAGTGTAATATGCAATAAAATTTAGTTGCAAAAATGCCAATTATCCATTAAATTTAGAGAAAATTGTATTTTGTAATCCAAACCAATGGTAGAGTTACATATAGACATACACTCCCTAATTTTGAAATTATCACACACACGCGGCAGATATATAATTAAATTTAAATAGCCATTTTAATTTTTCTTTAAGCTATTCATTTTTGGTGCAAAAAAAAAAAAATAGCTAGAAGATAAACATCCCTCAACTTGAGTGTCTATCCCTCCTGTGGCGGCACAAACCGTAATATCAAGATCGAAAAATGGCATCATAAAAGATTGACCCTAACTCCCTAATTATTTTTTTTAAATTAATTATTTGTATTACTTGTAATTCAGAGCTGATAGATGCACATACCCTTAGTCGTAAGGTATTAGCTCTTTCACTAAATTTCAAATTATGTGAGTTTTCTCCTTTTTTTGGCTGTTGGTTTCCATTTAATTTTTGAATTTTTTTAAACAGTTCCCCCCCTCCCCCCCCCCCCCCCCCCCCCCCCCACCACCCCCGCGGGTGATGAATTTCTTACAGAAAAATTGTTGGATAATAACACTTGTGCCCCTCAACTATTATCTTTGTTTTTTTTTGTTAACACTCGACAATATGCTAAACTTCTCCAACGTACAAAAACCCGTGATACGATTATCCAATATTTGTCAATTATTTTTGCGGTGCATGTGTTTTGGGGTTGATTTTTAGTGAGGACGTGTCGGTTTTGCGGACAATCTGTGGATTGTGTTTCGAACCTTCTCTCTCTCTCTCTCTCTCTCTCTCTATATATATATATATATATATATATATATATATATATATATCTCTCTCTATATATATATATAAAGAGGCGTCCCCATCAGTACAGTGATTGCTTGTACAAGAAGGCTCTTCCAAAATTTTGCGAGTTTAAATTAGGGCCGCAGCTTTGGCCTTGCCCAACTCTTTTCTTTATGATGATGCCCTTTCGCTTTAGCAACGGCGGCCAACTATCTATTTTCTATTTTTATCCACTATCCATACTTGGCCTGATCGATCGTACCGATCAATATTAATTACGGAACGAATATTTCATATTTATTTTGTAATTAGTGGATAATTTAAAAATAATAATTAATGTGTAATATGTTAATTATATAATTTATTAGGTTTGTTCAAATTAAATTTGAATAAAATTTTTTCAAAAGAAGTCTCACTTTCTTAAAGTTTCATGAATATTATTTTTTACATTAGTTCTAATTTTCTATTATAAAATAGTGTTATATCTATTCTTCCACGCATTGTCATATGCATTGTTGAACGGTTGGGATAATAAAAAATAATACTTAAAAATCTTCCCATATCATATATATATATATATTCCAATTATTTACCAATATAAGTGATGTATATTGATAAGTGGAAGAGGAGACGTAATACTATTTTTGTAGCAAATGATTCAGATTGCTTTTACACTTCTACTTTATTTTACTTGCCTTTTATGTTATATCTTTTGCTTACTGGGGAATTATTACTAATATTGGTGAAGATGTAGCAGGTGTCATGTGTCCAAATGTTGCAATAATTATAATTAAGTAAATTAAATAGAAAAACACACATATATGTGTTATTTATTTAACTATTCAATATATTTTACAGATATGAAGTCTGAAAGACAGTTATGTGAGAAAACATACTAGAATTTTCTATGAAAATAGTAGTTTGCGCATGTTATATATAAAACTAATAATATGGTCGACAACATTGTCTTTGCATTTGTAAAAGAATTTTCAATCAAAGACAATAAATAAGGCTTTGAAATCAACTACATGTTGTTTGATTTGACTAAATCACTTCAAGAATGCTGTAAAACATAAACCATCAAATAAAATAAAATAAAAAATCACCAAATGCATGAATTAAGCTCTAAGATGTACCTAGACATATTTTGCTGCATCAATCCTATTCCGATAATTTCCAATATTGAATAATGTCCTTTAAATATCAACGCAATTTTATTTGAGTAAATTAATTTTACTGATTTAATTATAAGAGATATCAAACTTTTTCTAGAGAAATAGCATATAACACCATCGAAGATATAAAAAATATTGAATGATGACGTTATCTAAAAGTTTAAGTTGTTATAGAGAAAAATTATTAAATATTTATTATCTCTAATATAGGCACATGCTATCGGACTTCTTTTCTGGCATCAAGCATTATATGTGAAATTCTTCTTCATTATACATGCATCTTATTTGGTTTAACTCAAATGCCATATTGAATAACTACTTCATCTAAAAAATCAAACTGTTAGAGTGGAGAATAATCAAATATTCATTGAATCCAATAAAAAAATAGTTATATAAAATTAACAACTTTAAATAAATTTGAGGAAGAAGCCACCATTAAAATAGTCCTAAAATACCAATAATCCAATTGTATAATTCCGTTATCATAATTACCAAAAAAGAAAAGCTTAGTAGTAAATTTTACATAATATGGAAGTTGTATGCGTAAATGGGTTGAACTTTGAAGGCCCATTGATATATTTATGGACAATGGAAAAGAAAAACGAGATATGAGAGAGAGAGAGAGAGAGAGAGAGAGAGAGAGAGAGGAAGGGGATGGTACAATTACAATACAAAGAAAAGGAGAGAAACAGATAGAAACGCGAGGGGCCGCTAGCAGAATATAGTATAGCAAGATTGACTGCATTGTTTTTCTTAACCAAAACTTTCCCAAATTGAAAACCCCATCTCCGATGAAACCAGGAAAATAAACACTAAGAATTTTAAACAAATAAATGCTCGCAAATTCGTGGTTTTTCCAATAGATTGTAACCAGAAAGCTTCACTGGTGGGTCTATTTCAAGATTTTACTACTAAAGATTGCATCTTTTTGTGCTTTTTGGTGTTGATTCATCAGTTCTGGTTTCATTTAAGACAATCTTCTGTGGTCTGAGTTTATGGGTTTTGGTTCTTTTGCATTTTTGTTGCACATTTGATGAATCTTGATTGGTGTGGTTGAGGATTAATTTAGCGAGTTCTTTCTGTTTGAGCCCACAAATTTTCTGGGTTCTTCTAATTTTTATCAAATCCTTGTTTCTGGTAGTCATTTGAAGTCAAGATGATTTTCTTTTATTTTCCGTATTTAAAAAGGCGATTGCTTTTTTCTTTTTTCATTTTCTGAAATGATGTTTAGAAACACTCTTATCTCTTTCAGTTCTTAGTTTCAAGGATTCGATGTTGATTTCTCTGAAAGTGAAAATTATTGCTATCCCTCTTTGAGCAAATCTGGTGAGAGCTTGCTTGGCTTTTTGGTATTTATGATCAATACCTCTTCCCTTCGAATTCCTACTTTATTTCTAACTGAAAATAATTGAGTTGAAATTATTTTGGTAGCGCAACTACGAATGTTGAAATTTCAACATATATTTTTTATGCTTTTGTTCTTGGCTATGTTGCTTTCATCATCAGAAAATTGTATGATTAACAGGGTGTATATGTTTCTTCGTTTTCCAGGATAGATCGTGATCTTGCTGATTGAGTAAATGATTTCCTGGTTTGTTTCATTGTATGACCATGAAGGCAATGCTCACTATGCTTCCTGTTCTTCTTCTTATTTTGCTCTGTGTTTGAGTTTGGCTACCGGTTTGTTTAAAGGGACTCCAATTGGAATGGCGTTGAGGTGCATAGATAGATAGATAGCTTGACTGTTCTTTTTCAATTATAAATGGTGAAATTTTTTAAAAACAGTATCATGCGCAGTTTCTGGAAAACTGAAGAAAGATGATTCATTGTCACATTGCCTGTGTTCTTTACTAGTTGACTCTAAGATCACTGTTGGATAAATAGGTGCTTTGAATTGAAACGTTAAAAAAGAGAAAAAAGAAAAACAAAAAGAAATTGCTTAGTCAGTCATGGGGTTGCCTCAAGTTCCATCTGGAAATATATCTGAAGAAGTGTCGACATCAATGAGCACAATCATGCAAATACCTTCTCGATTTGGTGGTGCCGGAAATTTTGGTGCGAGTGAGATGCGCACTATGAGACACTTGAGCAGCGGAACGAGTTCTGATCTTCCATGCACTTCGTCAAGGGAATCTGATTTGATTAGTTTGCATAAGGATGGTGTGACCAACGTGCATAAATTGAGGATTATTGATTCCATGAACAAGAATAGCTTCTTGTCTGTTCATAGCGGCAAGAATGTTCAGACTCCAGCTTCAAGAATCGTGGGCTTTGAACCCAACCAGTGTGAAGATAAACAATCTGATTCTAGTGATCGCTTGTCTTCTGGTCTAAATTGTAATTCAAATGAGAACTCGAGTTCAGCGGTTAGGAAAAGGCTATTGTCGCCTTTGAATGGCATGATTTTGCTTGATGAATTTAGAGGCGAACATCTAGAAATTGGGAACAGATTCTGTCACAGTAATTTTCATTTAAGAGGAGGTGGGTATAGCATTAGCCTGAAAGAGAATAAAAAAGCTCACATAGGCAACTTGGATTGTGTCAGTCTAGATTGTGAAACCAACTCGGGTATCGTCACTGATGGGCCTTTACTTGAATCACCACCTAATAATGGGGTATTACGGGATAATGTTGTCTCTTCCCCGCTATCTCTGTCTCCTCTTGGGCCAAGATTTTGTGGAAGGATGAGAAATTCTAGAGGATTTGGGGATTTTAAGAGGGAGATTGATGAGAGGTGTATAACTTTTAAGGATGTAGAACAGTCTCTTGAAGGAACTATCTCAAGCTTTTTGTCTTCTCATAAAGACAAGAACGTTGTGATGGATGAAGAGAATTTCTTTGAGCAGTTGACTCCTGAAAGTTTGATATCTATGCAAGGACATATTCGGTACTTGCAGCTCAAAATGGCAAACTAGGTAGAAGTTTAAGTGGGTTATCTGTCAGGAGGTCATTGGTTGGTTCGTTTGAGGAGTCACTGTTATCTGGTAGATTTGCTTCTGGGATAGTCAGCCAGGTAACATTTCTTCTCATGTGATTAATGATTCTCTGACATAAACTGTTCTTGTTTACTTAATTGCTTCTTTTCATGCAGAAAATTGATGGTTTTCTTGCTGTTCTCAACATCACTGGAGGAAAGTTTTCACCTCATCCACAGAAACTACCGTTTTCCGTAACGAGTGTAGATGGCGATAATTATTTATTGTACTATGCATCCATTGATCTTTCTGGACATTTATCTTCAAGCAAATGTCAAGGTCCAAAACTGACGAGAAGCCTCAGTGCTAATGGGTCCTCTGATGAAAAAGCTCGTCTGAGAATACCTATGAAAGGGCGCTTGCAATTGGTATTCCCTCTCTTTGCAACTGATGCTACATTTTTTGTTGATCTTTCTGAACTCATTTTTTGTTATTGTTTCGATAGTGTCGTCCATTGATATAAGTTTAACTTGGAAAGGGCCCCAAGGAGGTGGAATTTGGAAGTTCTTGGGTGCCTTAAGAAACAGTGTTCCACTCATGTATGTAATAAAGCTATTCCCAGAAGTTCACATCATATTTGACCACCCTTCTGCATACCGGGGGAATCTTATGCGAAGTTCCATCAGGGAGCAAGATATAATTTCGTTCGTGTTAATTTATCATCTATATATGTCATTTTAGACAGGAAACAAGATATTTTGCATAATTCTTTGCAAGAGATTTGTCCTACTTTTTTGATGTATAATTTGTTTGATGGGAACAGGGGAAGTTAATGTAGAGAACAAAAGATACATTAAACATAAGAATCATCTATATAGTGTGTATGGTAGAACTTATGATAAGAGTTTCAAAATGGACTACTCACTTGCACTGATATTTGAGTTTGTTTCCAATTGAGAATCCTAAGTATCCACCGTAATGATTTTTGTTTCTTGCACAGGTCCTTAGCAATCCAGAAAGAACACCAATTCATACATTCTTCTGTAACTATGATTTGAGTGACATGCCAGCTGGCACAAAGGTGGGTATCAACCTTATTATATTTATCTAGGGGATCACCCTCATCTTAAATCCACAACTTCTTTTCCGCAACACTGTGTTGATAGTTATAGTTGTTTCAGTTCATTTTTCATTTAGCTTGCGCATTGGGGATGTGTAATGAACCACTTCGAACCACTTCGACCATTGACATGGGGAGAGATGTAGGGTGTTAATATGAGCATTCTATACACCGGTAATGCTATTTGAGTTCTCTTCATCATACATGAGGTAGTGGTGTTCCAATGGGAAAGTCTATTTTAAGCCGCGTGATGTGTTAATTAGTTTCAGATTCTGACCACATGTTGAGATTCATAATATAGTTTGCCGGCTGGACAAGCATGTTGATTGAACTTTAATATTAAAAGAGATTGATGTGTTTACATGTGTTTTAGATTCTTTTCTGCATATTTCAAGCATGGAGATTTTTCGATGCCTGTCTCCTACTTTAATGTTCTTTAAACATGATCCATGATTACATCGTAAAAAATTCTTAGTCAACAACATAATATCTCAGTCCAATCTCTGTGTTTTTGTGCCTTTCAACGTATAGACATTTCTACGCCAAAAGGCCAGCTTATCCAGTGGCAAAGAAAGTAAATCTGCAAGCAGCCCATCAAAGGTTAACAAGAGCACGATGGGTTCTGGTGTCCTTCGTTATGCTCTGCACCTGCGATTCGTTTGCCCCCACAGGAAGAAGCATCATAATAAAATGGGCAAATCTGGTCTGTCGTCTCTTCCATCAAAGAACAGCATGGATGGTGGTGATGGTGAACGCCGCTTCTACTTGTATAATGATATGAGAGTGGTGTTCCCTCAGCGCCATTCGGATTCTGATGAAGGCAAGGTACGCGAGAAATAATAGGGTTCATTACGGAAAACCTTGAGGTTAATCCCATTTTCATAAAACCCCCTACAGCATCAAGAATTACAAATACATTCCTACTGTTTGGTTCTGTGTTATAGATACCCCAATGGCATGTTGAAATCTTGTGACCAGACTAAAAATGTCTATTTATTTGATGATGCAGTTGCAAGTGGAATATGATTATCCATCGAACCCGAAATATTTCGACGTGGCACAATGAAGATATTTGGTTAGATGATTCTATAATAAGGTTCCATATATTTGTACATATATATATATATATTATGTATTTGGTAAATGCTAACAGATGGGTTGTGCTAACCCATCTTTCATGTAAATTCTTCATGTCAATAATCTGCTGCTTGTGTGTTGTACTAACTGTACATTCTGACATTTATTTCGCCAGAAAAAATAGAATAATTATTCCTATAACAAAGTGTAATGTTGTGGCTTCTTGCTATATATTTTAGTTTAGCAGAGGAGCACTAGCTTTAGATTGGAGCTTTATGATTATAATGGTTTTGTTTTAAAATAGGACTATTCTTAAGTATTTGCTCATATATTGATTTTAGGTTGTTGGTGAATCTGTTGATTTAGGAAGATAACAAGTAACTAAATTGTGAAGTTTTTGGCAAATTGTTTCCAAGTTACGAAGTGTGATTTCTGCTGTCAGGAACATGTTTTGTGGTTGATTTAGGTGTTGGATGGTTTTTTGTATAAATATGTAATACCTCAAGACCGGCCAGGCTAGTCACCATGGCTATCGCGAGATGTGTTTTGTCCAGTCGGACAAAATCTCTCAATTTAGCACTAACTTTCAGGCCATTATGCAATGCCATTTATAATTCAGTACCGCATGTACTTTTTTTTTTGGAATTAATTTTATATATAATTTCTACCTCTTAATCTGTCAAGATCATATAAATCTCATTTTAGAACTCATCAAAATCATCAAAAATACAATTCGTCTGTCGCATTCCGATTAGGTGAAGTATGATAACCGATGCATATTTTGGGGGCATTTATAATTTTAGAAGTCATAAATTAATTTGCATTTACACTATATCCCAGGGGATTCAAATGAAATTCGTCCCATGTGAGATTCTGGTTGTTTGTACAATGAATTTATCACTCTATACCAAACATTGGGTTGACCTTTTAAGGTTAGGAGGGTATATAGGTCTTTTTACCGTGTAAAGGGGCTAACAACGGCAAATCTTGGAAACCAAACATCCAACATCAAAATTTGAAAATATGAGTATGTCACGTAATATATCAAATAACAAATTAGTTAATATAAGATAATTACATTTGCAATCTTCAATCTTAAGACCACTTGTGATTAAGTAATTTTGGAAAGCAAACGCAATCCAAGTGCAGAGAGTGATAGAAAATGCTCAATAGTTTTGCAGAATTTAAATATATTAAGATTTTCGGCATCAATTTGATTAAATTTCATGATTTGTACATTGATGTTTTAATATACCAACAAATTAAGTGGAGGATGTATAATTTTTTTTTTTTTATACATACAATCAACTCAAAACACTATATAGATGTTAACTGAAATACCACACACACACACACACACATGCTTACTCACCCAAAAGAGGAGGAGGGAGGACAAGAGGATACGAAGTAAGTGAATTAAGGTAAACCCGAATATCATGTTTTAGCCTTTCGAAGAACGCAATGATGTAATACAATTGAATTATAAAGAAAAGCCCAATATGCATTTAACTTACATTATCCAAGTGATTAAGAAACATTATGTTAAATAGGCAGAAAATAAGTAATGTTCCAAAACTCCACGACAAATAAGCAACATCTTAATAGAATAAAAATAACCAAATAAAGCAAAATATACCAAAGCTGTTGAAAATATAGCTAAACATATGCTAACTTAATCACTTAAAACGACTAATTAAGTTTTGATTTGAAAACCCCTTGTTCAACATTGGTTAGATGGCATACCCATCGAACTTTGCGTGTATATGATATGCGCCACCCGATTTTTAAATTCAACAATCATATATAGAAAAGGCTTCATTACACTTTTGGTCTTGTAAGTGAGCCCCCTTTTCAAATTTCGTCTTGTAAGTTTGATGGTTACACGTTTAGTCCTGTATGTTAGTTTAATTTGACACATTTGGTCATAAATTGACACATTTAGTCCTGAATATTGGTTCAATTTGACACATTTTGTCCTGAATTGACACATTTGGTTCTAAATAGGACAAGACTACATTTGAAAATTTAGGACCAAATGTGTCAATTCAAGACCAAATGTGTCAAATTGAACCAACATACATGACTAAATGTACAACCATCAAACTTAGAGGATTAAATTTGAAAATAGATGCTCACTTACAGGGCTAAAAGTATAATTAAGCCTATAGAAAATTAATATTCAGTGTGTTCGGAAGAGCTCTATCTTTCATCTTCTTGCCTTCTATCAAAATTCTATGCATTTGCGAAATAAATAGCTAGATGTATATGTAATCGTGTCGTTGATTGTTAAAATTCTGAAACAATAAATTTCTATTGAGTTCTAAAGTGCAAGTAATCACGAATACATTTTCGTTTTTTGTTTGTAGAATGCGTAAGAGAATTTTGCTCCATAGTCAGAATGATTTTATGCTAATTAATGAGACCTATTTTACACGGACGAAATTTCGCCAATTTCATTCTAATTTAAGAGCAACAGGAAGTGGGAAAATCAATTGATTGTGATACGTATAGCTCATGACCAAATTGTTGTCATATGTTATGGCTAGAATTTGGTTATGTGTCCAAATAACAATTGAATTGAAATGTTCATCTAACACATACCTCAAGGCTTAATTAAACCAAACATTCTGTTATTATACCTTTGCTAGCCGAATTTTATTTCCATTAATTTAAAGGACGTTAAAATGTACAATTCAGCTAAGTACTTTAGTTAAAGATCCAATTGAAAGAATTTTGGTTTTCAATTTTTTTTTTTAAGTGAGAAATTGGTTCATAACTCATAAGTTTTATTTGTTTTTCCAGTTTACTATGTACTAAAAACTACTTATATATGAATGCTCGAGAAGTTTGCATAATTCAATATACATTCTAAAAGATGGTTGATATTATTCATTAGGCAAATATCGTGCCTATATCTATATCTATATATATATATATATATAGGGTTAATTGTAGCAAACCCCCAATATTTAGGGTGTTTTGCACTTTACACCCTAATCATTGCACATGCTCAAATTTAGTGTCTAGCCCATTTAAAATGCGCTTCTATACCACATTTAGGAAATTTCAGCGGAATAATTGGAAATATTCCCTTCCCAAACACCCAAAAGATCTCAACCTGCCCAAACTGGAGGGCATTCTTGTCTTTCATATTAGAAATGCCTTTTCTCATTTTTAATTGTATTCTCTTTTCATATTCATTAACCTTTCCTCTCCATTAATACCAAAAGTTTTCTCTCTCTACAAATGTAGAAAACTCAAAAATTTGTACTAATATTTCACCAACCTTGAAGATAAAATCAAAGATTTTTTCTGCCAAATTATTCTTCTTCATCATTTATCACCTTGAGAGAGACGAGAGAGGAGCAGGAGTCAAAAATTCGAGGTTTGTTCTGATACCTGGATTACACCCAAATCGAGAAGGGGAGTCGGAATGCATATCTAGGTGGATTACAGAGCTTTTGAAAGTTTGGTATGAGAATCAAGATAGAAGGGTCGATTGTATGTGTTGATGGTTTCCCCATGGGTGATTGTTCAAGAAAGCCTTGTTCTGAGTAAAAACATTCATCAAGACAAAAAAAAAAAATGGCTTTTAGAAGAGATTTACTTGATGATTCTTGTTCTTTTTCTTCTTCACCCAAAAAAAAAAAAAAGCTTGAACTTTGATGAGGTTTAGATTTGCCCCTTACAGATCTTCATCATTGGGGGGTAGATTTTGGAGTGAAAATGAAACAAAATTAGAAGAATTTCAAAAGCCCATCTGTCGATATCATGTGGAGTGAAAAATTAGCCAAGAAAGTGGAAAAGAATTGGAGAATTATGAAAAAATATTGAAAAATTGAAAAGACAATATTAGCCACACTAAACGCACGCCTCTCTCACGTGTTTCTGGGAGGACCGAATATTCCATAATATTCCACCCAATTTCAAAAAATGGGGTAAAAAGCTAATTTTTAAAAGCATGGGTGGTGGTAGAGTGCAAGAGCATCGGTTAGAGGATAAAGTGCAAACATCCCCAAACGTAGGGGGTTTGCCGCAATTACCCCATATATATACAATATATACTTCTCGATTACATATCTTGCTTTCAAGTTAGTTATCAAACATTGTTCATTATGATTCTTAATGTGGCATTCGATATAATGATATATATTGTTGATGTAAAGGATGGTTTTAAGTTTTACTAAGGAGGGAATTAAAAAGAAAAATAAGAAGTATGGAAAAGGAATAATTTTTGTGACCTATATACTTTCATACAAGTAAAAACGTTAAAATAAAGTAGAAATTATCCAATCTGGATGTAATACATATAATCTTAGAGACCTTAGTAGGCTAGCATATAAAACACACACACACACATCTATGCATGTATGTACATGTACTAGTATTACACACATGTACATAAGCGCACAATGAATTTGATGAGGAGTTGTTTGATGAAATAATAATTAAAATTCAATAAATAATATCATTGCCTTAAAAATAACTTCAAACTTTTTATAAAAGTGGAAACATAATAGAATTTAGGAACAAACCAATAATAAGTACAAATGATGTATAATGACTCAAATATTAAGTCACGTTAATGTTTCTTTATAAATGATAATGATAAAGAAACTATAATATAACTTATGAAATTAGAACTGCGACTCTTTATAATTTTTTTTAATGTGGTTAAAAAAGATAAAAAGGAACAAAATGTTGAATAGAATTTATAAAGAACAACAAACAAAGCATCATCTTATATTGGAGTACCATCTCTATACTATAAATATCAATACGATTTTGATATTCGGAGATATTGTACACATGTACCATCAATATCTTTAGCCTTTAATTGATTTGTTTTAGTGAATATATTCAATGAAATCAAACTTGATTGCCATCGTTAATATGTGTTTGTTAAAAATCTTAATATTTTGTGGAGATAATTAGATAAACAAAAATCTTAATATCAAAGCGTCATCTGAGAAAAGTTGATGAATTCCATTAATCTATATTTTCAAGTATTTACAATTAAGTGTACATCACCATGGATGCTAAAAGACAAATACACTATATCTTTCCTCCTCTTAGCTTCTCCTTCTTATAACAATAATTGATGTGAGGTCTAATTGGTCGACCACGTGGTAGAGTTTGAGACGCTACGGTTGATATGCTGGTGGCCCACCTGTTAAAGAAGGAGAAAAGCACGTGAGACGAGCCGATTTTGCCCTGGCGTAGACTCTCTGACACTCAAGTTCGCTCTTAGGTATTTTTATAAAGAAGAAGATGAATAGTAGTATGCTGGATATTTGCATCTATTGCGTAAAAGTGTTTGATACCTTTTGGGGGAGAGTATTTTTGCTATTTATATGAGAGAGATCCTCTGATATAATGTGGTTGATGGGGGTTGGTCAGCAGATATGACACATGGAATATAATTGAACATATTTTTTGTCACTTCTTGGACTTTTAAGAGGTGGCTGACCTTACCTCTCATTAATGAGGACCTTGCATTTAATGCATATCTTGAAGCATTTATGGCTAAGGATTGTATTTATGAAAGGGCATTAAATGCACATGAGACTAACGAGGGCACTCAATGCCTTAAAGTCACTTGCTCCCCCACTCAATTTGCCTTGCATAAGAGGTTTCGAGGGCCCAAAAAGGCCCCTTGTGGCTTAGAAGTCACGAACTTAGCGGAGGGGTGAACCTGGGGGTGTGCCCCCTCCCGCGACTTGTATTTTGAGGCTTCCCTTTTTTCACGCGGATGCACTCTCAAGAACAGTAAGTCTCTTTGAGAGCATCAGTTCTCACACTTAGTGGGTTTTTATTCTTGATCGCCTGAGAAATGCTGACGTGTCAGGCTGAGATAGTACATGACCCATCATTAATAATAATAATAATAATAATAATAATAAGAATAATAATAATAATACATTTTTTTCTTGTCATTGACATCACAACAAAAAAATCATCGATAAAATATCAAACTACTTATGTTTTTGTCTTTACATAATGCTAAAAAACAATTCAAACCCTCAATTCCCTTTATACTTAAATCACAATTCATAATAATTAATGCACCCTATCAAACTTTCTAAATATGATTAATCCAACCAATCTTGTCAGACAATAGTAAATCTTTAGATGGTTTTATAAACATAATTTTTACTTGTGCTATGCACAACTTCTTCTTAAAGATAATATTTCTTGTACTCCAAAATGAACATTTTGGTTTTTTATTTTCTATTGTAATTTATTTGTTCAAATATACTTCATATTTCATTTAAAAAGACTAAGTAATTAATTTTCTCATCAATTGTACCATTCTTTTAAATAAAATCAATTGATTTTGATGTGTCAATTTACTCTTTTAATTAGTAAACACATACAATAAATAAGTAAATAAAAAGGTCAATATTGTAATATTACATTCAATTTAAAAAACCCATGTTCTCAAGCAACAAACCATTTTCTCTAATTACAATTATTTGATTTTTTTTTCTTCTGTTTATTCTTTATCATGTAATTTTATTTCATATTATTATTTTATTTTTAAATTATTATAATTTAATAAATTATTTCAAATAATTCTTAAATAAGTATTCTTATTAAAGAAATTTAATAATATATTTATATTTTCATCCTAAAAAAAATAACTACTAAATTAAAATATATATTTTTTATATTTTGCGCACACATAGAGTGTACGGTGTTACTAGTATTACAAAATGAAGCTAATTATAGAAAATATTGACACGTGTTGGATATTTAGGACGACACTTATCATGAAACTATGCTAACACTTATCGAAAAATTAGGTATACTATTCCATTATATATTATAGATATAGATGAAAAAAAAATGATAAACAGAGAAAACAACAAAACAAGAAGAAAGGGAAAACACACCCACACATAAAAGAAAGAAAGGAAAGGGAAAAAAAAAAAAGAAAAAAATTAAAGGAGGTACAATAGAGAAAAGAGAGACGTATGTGCAGCTGCCAACTTGAATTAAATATTTGGGGTTTCCCATTGCAATCAAGAGGAACACGAGCCCAACTTTTAGTCCAAATTCGATTCGGCCGAATCTAAAGTGTTAATATACGGTGAGTATTTTATATTTATTATGTGACTAATTTATTTAGAGAGATTAATCAATCACATGATAATTATAATACATTTACCATAAATATTGACGTTCATGTTTGAGTTGTAGGATTGTTAGTGTTTTTGATGGTAAGGCAAATATTTTAGAATAGCTCACATGCAAGGAACAATTAATACATGGAAAAAAATATTGAGACACCTCATGTGGGGAACAAAAAGCGAACGTCACCCAAATGGAAAATTGAAATGGACAAACTGTTTTTTTCCCCCCTCAAAGATAGCTATGTACTTTAGTTGAAACTGGTTAAAGAAACAAGTATTTGTTGTGGATGAAAAAGAGAACTATGTATTTCAAGTTTTGCTATGTTTGTGATAATAACATTTTCATAAAATATAAAATTTCATACACAAATGCAATACACAGATGCTCATGGTTGATGGACCTGATCTACGAAGAAAACATAAACTACATAATATGTAGATATAAAATAAACTACATAAACTATATAATATATACATATATATATATATGGAAAATTTTAACTCAAACTTAACTCGGTCGACCTAGTATTAATCACATGGCGAGTATACAAGTCAGAACCACTATTAATCACGCGACGAGTATTTTTTTATACTCACCACGTGATTAATACTGATTCGATCGAGTCGGATTTGAGTTAAAATTTTTCCAAAAGTATTGACTGGGTTGACTCAGATGCGCACAACAACAGTTCCCAATTAATTTTATCTACATAGATTCCTACTTTTATTGCACTTTTTTCCTTGTGACAGTTAATGAATTGTACTAAATCTTGAAATGATCCAAACTCCCACAGTCCCACGCTTGCCTTGAATGATTCCTCAAATTCTCTATAAATACCAAACATAATCAAAATCCCCACACATCATCATCTCCTAGTATTGGCAGTTTAATTCCATTCAATAACTTAAATTCTTCTTTGCAGGCCATTACATATTCAACCAAAAAAAAAAAAAATAAAATTCAATTGATCAACATACAATGGCCAACACAATTGACAAATCCCTCAATAGCCCACCTCTCAAAACTCAAAGATGCTGTTTTGTAACACAAATTTTGTTCAGAATTTTGGCCATTGCTGCTACTCTGGCTGCTGCATGGCTTATGCTTACAAACAAACAGACTGCAGATGTATACGGTTTCCAAGTTGACGCGCGTTACACCTATTCGCCGGCTTTCAAGTAAGAAAAGCTAACTAATTCTCACTATATTTATACATATAATACGTATATATGTATGTGTGTGTGTGTGTGTGTATTCCAATGCGTTGAGGCATAGCAGATGACTGGACACTTAGGAGGCGTAAAGCACTGTTTCGGTGTGATCGCCTAATTTTTGTTGTATGTATATTTTTCAGGTTCTTCACAATAGCAAATATGATAGCATTTGCTTTCTCTGTTCTGTCACTGCTGCCTGCATTCATCTTGGCGAAAACAAGGGCGAATCCAACATACTACTTCTACTTGTTCCTCCATGATCTGGTACGCATCAAAATTCAGGAAATTATTCATTGGTTTGCATTATTTATAATCAGGGATTGAGCCAAAAAATTTTACTCGAACAAACGGAATAAAATGTAAACAATAGTTTTATTGTTCTAACTAGAGGGACAAAATTTTTGAACGGTAACAAGCCTAAAAAAATATATTTCTGCTCCTACTAGTCCCCCATCAATATGGTTCAATAACTCACACAGAAAATTTAAGAAAAGAAAAAAAAATTCAATTGGAACCCCCTCAAAAATCATTACAATGTACTAAATTATATAATCTATGATTAAAACGTACTAAATTACAATGTATAATTTTTTATTTTTTTTTGGCAGATTATCAGTGTTTTATTGATGGCCGGATGCGTGGCAACGACGGCAATAGGGTACGTCGGAAAATACGGAAACACCCACACTGGCTGGATGCCAATCTGTGACCATTTTGCTAAATTCTGCAATAGAACCATAGCAGCTGCAGCTGTCTCTTACGTGGGCTTTATTTTCTATTTGATCCTCGCCATTGTCTCCGCCAAGAATTTGCGCAAGATCAACGCCTAGGCGCCGATGATCATCAAAACGTTATTGTGTTCTAAATATTGTCCAAGGTCTGAGTAATTTTTATATATATGTGTGTATGTGTTGATTTGTTTGTTGCATGGTTCTTGAGATAAGTATATTGAAATCTCAGAATCTATGTGTATATGTAATGTAAACAAGTGTGTGACGTTATAAACGGATTGATTTAAATGGTTTTTGATTTTCATATTCACTACCATTTGATTGTACATCAGAACGGTGCTTGTCATTAAACCAAAAGTTATAACTGACAGCAAAAACTTACTTTTTATCTCCGTATATTTGGCGGCAGAAAGCACGACAATAAATGATTTATGTAGTTGATCCGTGTCAAATTACATTGACATTAACCTTTTCACAAAAAAAAAAAAGAAGTTTTGTAAATTGAATTTGAGGAAAGAAATGGCAATACATCCAATATTGGTTCATTTATTTTGGGCGGTGAACGAAATTAGGCTGCGATTAGGACAAGTGCTGATAGTTTTGCACGCAACGTTTAATGAAGTTTTGGGTAACATGGTTGTAGTAATGAAAGGAATGTGTATAATTCGATATACGTCGCTTCGCAATTTACATTTTAGTCCACTGCTAACTCGAGAAAAAAGTACGTTTTTAATGATATATGCCAGCAAGAAACCAGAGTAGTTGTTAGAGAAAATATTAGGGTATATTAGTCATTTCAGCAAACCCAATTTGAATTGTAAGGAAGAAGGTACATTAATTAACATAAAGAGGGCTATTTGGAAAATGATTAAGTTTAGGGTGGGATTCATTAATTGGGGTGATTGATTTTGATGTGCTTTGGGTCAGAATAGACTCACTAGTAAATGTGGCCCATGGAAAATTGCGGTCCAGTGTATTTGTAGTATTATATATATATATATATATATATATATATATATATATAATGAGAAAATGGTACATAACCTATTTGGATGAGTTTTTCTAGAAGAGAAATATCTTCTTCTTTTTTTTTTTTTTTTTTTTTGAAAAAATTGCACTTCTGTGAAAGAAGTTCTGTTCAGGTGGACTTTTTTTTTTTTAAAAAAAACAGAAGTTAGAAAAAAAAAAGGGTCAAAAAGTAATTTTTTTTAAAACTACTCAAATAAAAATATCTTTTAAAGTACTTTTAATTGTTGCATTCAAATATAAAACTTCTTCGCTTAAAAATATAACTCTATTATAAAAAGCACGTTTCAAGAAACACTTTTATTTAAATTCATCCAACTATCCAAGCAAACCGCCACTGGGGTTGTAGCCCAGTAGTGGGGGTTCGAATCGGTACCAGTGAGGTTCTGAGTTCGAATCCTCTTGTCCTCTCCCCCTTTCCCCTTGAGTGAGTGTGTGCGTGTGCGGGGGTGTCTTTCCGGTTGACATCTATAGGGTGTCCCAAATTGATTGTAATCGAAAAAAACTATCCAAGCAAAAACCCATTTTATTCAAGACCGAAATTAGAGATGCACATAAATCATTTACCACTCCAAAATTGATTGATTTTGAATTATTTTTCAATCATCGAACATGTCTCACATGCAATTTGCAATCCATATGCACATAGGTCCTCACATATAATTTCTAAGTATTATTCATTTCATAAAACAAATTCAAAAATTTACAATATTAAAGTATTCTCAACTTGTATTAGTGCATGAGGTGAGTGAAGTTCATATCGAAAGCATGAAAGGATTTCACCAATAAAATGCAGGGTTTGAAGCAATCCATTTGTAGAACCAGTTGGTTTCTTTATTTGGTTTCTTCTTCATGTTAACCGAACACAATGCCTTAAAGTTGGGCCTGGAAAGTAGTGTCCATGGCATGGGCTTCACCCAAGTCTCAAGACTTTTGTGTCAGACCACATAAATCATAGACTTATTGGATTCTTCAAGTACAATGGTCCTGCATACGTGTGAAAGGTGAATCAAGTTGGCCCAATCTTATAAGTTCAATGATCCAGTTTAATAAAGGCCCGTTTGGATGAAAAAAAATATATATATATTTCTCGATTCGTACTTTTCATAGTAGGAATTTTTCTTTTGAAGTCGAGCAATTCTGCATTTGAATGCAATAATTAAAAGAGCTTTAAAAGATATTTTTATTTAAAGTTACTTTGGATAGCTTCTAAAAAAGGTCATTCTTCAACCCTTTTTTTGGCTTTTACTTTTTTTTAAAAAAGCCTATCCAAGCATTTTTTTTCATTGAAGTGTTCTTTTTTCCAAAAAATACGTAGTTTTTCTTCTAAAATAACCCATCCAAAAAGGCTCTAAAGCTTGACTCGAAATCAAGTTTTATGAGCTTGAGCTCAACAAGTTCAAGTTCGAAGCATTTTAACGAACCGACATCGAGCTCAAATATAGTTTTTATAATTTATTTAATTATTATTAATAATTAAAATTAGTGATGTACAACTTTTATTAAAAGTAAAGTAAAATTAATTGATAAATATTAGTTTAAATAATATTTATTAGTTATTTGTGCACACTCGATGCGTGTGCAAAGTAAAAAGTATATATTATGAATTTTATATATGAATACTTTTTAGTATTTATTAAATTTATAATAAGTGAAAAGTAAAGTAATTTATTTAAAATAAAACAAAATTATATGATTAGAAAAACAATTGAATATGAGAACTACAATATTAAATAGTGTGATATGGGAGAAAAGATAGAGAATATATTGAGAAAGTAAAATGGAAAAAAAAAAAAAAACATTGAATTGGATGAGAGAGAAAAATAGGAGAGAGATAATAGGAAAGTGATTGACAGACCAAAACCGTTGACAGATAAGGTAGTTATTCAATGGTCTTTCCCTTTGTATAGTACTATAGATGTTACCTAATTCAAAAATTAATTAAATTTTATCATCATCATCATCATCATAATTATATTATTATTATTATTATTATTATTATTATTATTATATGTAAATTGTGAAGGGCTTCAACTTTTTCTTTACGTGTGTAATTTTGGCATTCCTAAAAAACCCTTTACTAGTACTCTATTCTACCCCCTATCCTTTGTTTTCTCTCTCCAATAATATATATATATATATATATTTCCCTTTTGCTCTCCCATTTTCTCTCTCACAGTCCATTTGTTTCTCCTAAATTCCATTCTACTTTATATTTTTAATCTAGAAATAATTTTACTTAAAATTGATTTAAAACTTTTCATAAATTTAATAAAGATATTATAACAATCAAAGAGATAGTATAAGTAATAATAATAAAAAAATGTGTGTGTATTTACATAGAGAATTTAATAGAAAATTAATTTTTATATTATTAAAATTAAACTATATGAATAAATTATATGTTATGTTTATTTTCCATATGCATCGAGTGTGATTGAGTTGTTAGTTATTATTATGGATAAATGATTGAGCTCAAAAAAATCTTGAAAGCTCGACTCCAATTTGACTCGTGAATATGAGATCCGCATCGCTTTGGCAGCTAACCCCACAAATATAAGTCTTTAATCTTGACAATAATAATAGTAATAATAATGCAAAAGACAAATGCACATGCTTAACCCCTACCAACCAGATACAATCTCAAACCACACACAACAAGAATAAGCATCAATTATCAAATCTCACTGGTTAAATTTTACAATAATAGAAAATTGGAATCATGGTCCACACCATATCACTGACTTCAATAGAATTATAATTGCCAAGAGTACCATCATACTCAACTCACACAACACAACAATATGCTATGCAAGAACTTAAACAGATCTCATGATGCCATCTCTTGTTCTAAATTGGAAAGAGTTAAGGAATTCACTCACCTTATAAATTGTGAGGCGTCTTTTCATCAAACGATAAAACTCACCACAGGCTCGAACCCTATATTTGACGATTAGTTTTGGGCATCATCAAAATCATTAACAGAAAGAGATGATTTAATAGTAGACACTCCACTAAACCCCAAAAAACCATGCACCATCCCAAAATAATAAGAAAAAAGATATGCACCGTCAGTAGAATCTGTCAAAGTTTGCTGCCAATTATTGGAGAATAACAACACATGCTTAATCAAATTTCCCACATTTTGCAATCATCAGATTGTGGAATATGATTATTATATTTCCACAAATGCATTACACCCAATCAACTAATGAGCTGAAGAAAAAGAGTGTCTCAGTACTTGGGCAATTGCGGAGTAAAAGAAGATGAAGTTATGATGATGCATAAAGGGGAAAAAAAAAAAGATCTTTAAACTGTGAATGGAGGGCTCCAAGAATGTCGTATCAATCATCTCATGTTCTGAAAGACAAATGAAAAAGACCTGCATGCATTTTCTAGAGATCGACCTAAATACAGGAAAGCATGAGCTCAAACTAACCAAATTTCATTAATTTTATTCAGTTATGGTACAAAAACAAGGTCCCTGATCAAGTTAGGCCACCAAACCCGAGAAAACAGAGTTTCAAAAACACAACCTTTGATCAGCAATTAGACTATAAACACATTTATTTTCTACCACAACTTCTACGAACAACAACGTGACAACCAACAAGGTTGAAAATATACAATAATTGAAATTAACTTACAAAGGTAAAAAGAAAATATAAAGGACAAATAATTATATACAGATTAATATTACTCAAACTCAATTATCACCTTTGTTGCTGTTGAACAACCTCAAGGCCTAACAAAGACTCCCCATAGCTTACCATGCCGGAGACTGTCGAGGAGCTTCTTAGCACCATCAACATCCTTCTCAACAAGCTTCTGCAAATAAACACTAGCCCCAGCTTCCACCATTTGCTTTCTGCACTTCTTGGACTGAACAAAGGATGCTAATATCGAAATGGGATACTTTTTATCCAAATTTGGCACTACAGGATCCAAAAGGATAACTGTAGAAACAATCCCCTTTTCATCCTTCTTGAAAATCCTCCTATTTCCAACACAATTCAAAAGCATTAACAACGCTTTTGCTGCGGCCTCCTTCTCTTCCACAGCCTTACCATCCAACATTCTCACCAAAAGCGAAACGCACCCCATTTCGCCTAATTCTTTTCTTGATTTGTTGTTATAAGCCAAACTGTGAACCGCTTTTGCAGCTGCGATTCTCACTCCAAGAACCCCACAATCCAATGCTTCGACTACGTGATTTAGAAAACCATTCACAATAAGAATTTCAGTGATATCCGGGCATGAGGCTAATGTACTCACCATGTGAAGAACAACTTCAAGATGTTGAGCAGTGGGAGCAGAATCCCAGAAATTTTTCATACTCTCAATCCCACCTTCCTTAACAATTAACAGCTTCAAATTATCATCATGAGAGACTAAATTACATAAACACCCAATTGAATTTTCTTGCGCCAATGCAGTACCCGAATTGCACAATGCTAGGAGTATTGCCACTGCATTTTCCTCGATGAAATTTTCTTTAATTTCTTCAAAAACAGCTACATTACGCAAAACCCCGGCTGCCAAAGCCTGCGAATTGGGTGTCCCATCTAGACAAACTTCTAGCAATGACGAAATCCCACCTCTAGACCCAATTGCTCTTGCGTTTTCCATTGAATTACTCAGAGCTTTAAGGGCAATGCATGATTTTTCTTTCGCAAAAACACTTCCAGATTCGAGGACCCGAAGCAAATTATTTAACAACACCAAACCCTCAGCCAATAATACATGTTTGCTCGAATCCACAATAGAGATTTTAGCAATGGCAGCGACTGCTTTTTCCTTAATTTCAGAGGAAGAGCTCGAATCCAGTAAACGCACGAGAATGGGGACTATCCCATGCGCCACCGCAATTAACACGTTCTTGTCATTTTCGTGCAATAACCCCAGAAGCAAATCCATAGCCGAGTTTTTCGACTCGGTTGACCCGATCTGTAACCGGGTCACCAAGTTTCGGGCCTCGGCCCGAACCGATTCCCTCCCACTGGAAGAGACGGTCGCTGGCAACCCAACGATGGCGCTCTCTGAAAAAACACCGCTCTTGTCGAGTACTTCGAGGTCGTTGATGTGAGCATCGAGCTTGGCTGATACTGAGTCGACGTCATTTTGGGTTTTGAGCTTCCCGCCTGGGGGATTAGGCGAGCAGCAGAGATCGGCGAGAGAGACGGCGGAGGTACAGGTGGCGGAGAGGGAGCGGAGGAGGTCGGAAGAAAGTGCGTTCTCGGTGGCTGTGGCGGAGGAAATGCACAGGTCCGAGAGGCACGTTTGGAGAGTGATGAGTTTTGTGGCGATGAGTGACCATTTGCCCTTGAAGGCTTGGACATGGGAAATGGATTCCAAGAGGGATTGAAGGAGGTGTTCTATGTTTGTAACCTTTGCTGGTTTCATGGCATCCTCTTCAGGAGCGACTTCTTCCATGGCGTGTGTGTGTGTGTGTGTGTGTGTGTGTGTGTGTGTGAGAGAGAGAGAGAGAGAGAGAGAGAGAGCGCCAAGTGCGAACGCGGGGGTAAAGCGTGGACTAAAACTCAATTTATTTTGATTGCCCAAGAAAAAAAAAATTGGGTTGTCATTTTATTTTATTTTTATTTTTAATAAAATAATAGGGTTGTTATTACTTGCTAAATCAAATCCCTAGTGAATAGTAAATTATTAAGAAGTCAACTTGAGTAGTTTGTTTTTAACGATCTAATTGGAGTAGTACAACATATATATATATATATATATATATATTTTTGGTCTAAAGTCACCCAGTCCAGATTCATTGGCTGACTAATTCTGATCGGGTATTGCAGATGCCCATTATGGGGTAACCCTCCCAACTCAATTGTTCAATTCACAATACTAGAATTCAAACTCTGAACATTACTTAAGGAATCCAGCGTCTCCTCCCGTTAGATCAATTGGTAGTTGGTTGGAGTAGTACGATATGATTTGTTATGAGTGTACCTTTGAAAACAAGAAAAATGGCAATTCAAAACTCTCAACACAAGTTAACATTTACAAAATTGGGTACTTCATAGTAATAGAGGAACATAGAAATGACTAATTAATAAGGTTTTGGCCTAATTCACAAGGCTGAGATCTTAAAATTATATAAATAATGAGGTTATTAGTTCAAATTTCATGAAGCTGCGTAGATACTAATTTTGCTCGTGTTACTTGTAATTTATGGATTATTATGGTATATATATCGAGTTATTGATTCATATATTGGTTTTTTTTTTTTTACACGTTTGGGTATATCAATTAATAATATAATTATAAGTTATGTTAAGAAACATTACGTAATTTAGATTCACTCGTAATGTAGCCTCCATTGTCAAGCATGTTTTTGCATTTTTTTTTCTTCATTTTTTTTTCCTTTCATTGAAAAAAGAAATGAAAAAAAAACATCACTTATTAAAAAGCACATAACCAGACTTGATGTGTCGTATACCAGAAACTTAAACGGTTACTACTATTGTGATCACCTATGTCCCTACAGCTATTAAAAGCATTAATAGATCATTTACTGGTAGTTGCAATACCATTTGTCGTGTACGTTGTGCATTAATCATCGACAATTAAGGATAAGAAACAACTTATATCATTAATTAGATGGTTATCATCACTAATTCAGATGTAAATAGTTTAGATCTCAAATTCAAACCATTAGGGAATATACATGAAGGCGATTTGAAGCTGCATTTATGGACACACACACACACACAGAGGATTTGATTCGAAAGATAAGGCCAACTTTTGGACTTTTGGAGAAGATTAGATATTAGCAAAATATTTTCTAACTATAGCACGTCTTCTTGTGCATTGAAATCAGTCAAGAACCTTAGTCAACCTACGATTTTCTATACTCTTCATTATATGAAACATTTCCTCATAAAAACAAAATCTCCCCTTAAAAATATACTCAACGTAGGCCTGTCAATAGATATGATTTTACACTATCTAAACTCATTTGGTATTTACTCATGCTTTACTACCAGTACCTTAAAATTTTAAAATTTACTCATACCCTAACCAAATCCATACTAATACTAACGTATGAATTATGATAGGATCTTATCCGTTTATATCGAATATACACAACATATATTCTTACTTATTTCGAATTTACTATTGCATAATTGTATTATATCTTCTCATATACTATCAATACACGCCTCACGGTCGAAATAAAGAAAGAGAAAAACTTATGATGCGAAAAAAATTATAAAGATTTTCATTTCTGATTTTAACTGTCTACCAATACACCGACGCATATTAATAATTAAATGTACGATGAGATGCAGCACAATAATAAAGCAAAAGATCTGAACTGATTCTTACTGCCACTTTCATATGTTAGCTTGAATTTACAATTTTTTTGGGTCACAATCCCCAAATTTTAACTTGATAAACACAAAATAATTGGGAGGCAAGCTAACGGGGGTTGAGTGTCTGTGGGCATAATTTAGAAGGGCAGGAAAATAAACAGACAAATTTTTGGGGGCTCTAACGTAATTAACCTATTTTATGGGTCCTTTGTGCTTAACCTCACGGCTGTTCACCAATATTATCCCAACTGCGGGGAGCGCCCGTACGCACTTTTACGGCAGTGATTGGTCAGTTACTGAAATTCCTTATTTGCAGCCGTGACTGTAGCTTTATCCACCGTGGCGGATCCGGAAAAGTCATTTGAGACAGAGATCTTTCCGCGGGTCCGCTAAAAAGGCCAGAAATTGGGGTCGGGGTTGCGGGTTCAAATATGGGTTAAAGGCCACAATTCCATATTCGGATATGTTCAAATAATACTGAGATTTTTTTCCCTTTTTTGGCAATATTATTTGAGCATATCCATAAAAAAAATTCAAACTAAAAATTGAGGTAAAAGATAAGTCAAGATATTAATAAACAGATTCAAAGTATCTTATCTTGAGTTAAATTAATATATTGCTATTCATGGTAAGTTGAAACTCGAAACTCTCCTTCAAATTTGGATCTTTTATTTCCATAGATTTTTGTGATTTTTCATTTCACAAAATACATGCATGTTGTATGTATAAAAATGTTATTTTAAATGCATACTCAATATAATTTATTTACAATCAAAAATAAAATATAATAGCCACTGGGCTCAGAGGCCAGAGTCGAGTTGTGGGAGTTCGAAAATGATATCAAGGAGGTTATAAATTCGAACTCTTTTATCCTTTACCCTTTTTTCATTGAGCGAGTGTGTGTGATAATATTTTTCGATTGATATTTATAGGGTGTCCCGAAATAATTGTATCAAAAAAATGAATAAAACATAATAAGAGGAATAGATGATTTAGAATGCTTTTCTGAACTTATGTTAATTTTGTTCAGTCTATCTTAGCATCATATTGCATCAAGAATAATGTAACTAAAAGTCATGTATAAAAAGGGCAAATGTTGTTACTAAATTATAATAGATGAATAGATCCTAACTAATTTTTTAACCATCACAATGAATTTCCCATTTTTGCTGCCTGATTTTAATCTCATGAAGCCCGACCAAAAGTGGGCGGCTGCTTTACACAACTGCAACTGAACAAGCATGGGTGAGGGATGGTAAAAATATTTAAAAAAGGTGAAAGATAAATTAAATGAAATGACACATTGGAAAAGGTTCGAAAGAGCTGCCATATATCCTGTCATCAGTGAATTATTGTTCAATCATTGATAGATGGAGCTTTACTGGTTTAGGTCAAAAAAACGAGTCACACCTATTTGTGTGCACACATACATGATACATGTATAAAATAAAAAAATAGGACAAAATATATTTTATTTCCTTATGCTATATCATTTGTAATATTTATCCTTTTATATTATAAAAAATATCATTTGTCCTTTTAAAATTAGTTACTCTAAATATTAATAATAAAATTATCCTTTATTTTATCATAAAAATACTTTGCCTTATTATCTTAATGTGAAATAATTGATTTTATTTTTTATTAATAAGTCACATTTGCCAAATAATTTTCTGACTTATAGATGTCCATTCATCATTTAAAACAACTATATCATAAAGAATAATAAATAATTAAAATATAATACAATAAATTAAATTTTATAAATAATTAATATTAACCAATTAAGTGAAATTGGTAAGGTGCTTTATTTTCAAAATATTGATAGCAAAATACTCCATCAATCAATTATGCACAACTAATTAATTAATCTAAGGTTGTTCAGAAAACAATTTATTTATATTTTATTTTAACCATTTATTTTTATATTAAAAATGTACGTAGATACTTGCTTTACTTGAGAAATGAACATTTATAAATTAAAAAGTTATTTGAGATTTTTAAAATGTATTGTACTAAGAAAAATTATAAATAACTATTTACACAAATATTGATATAAAAATATTAAGATAAAATATATGTATAATGAAATAGAGGATAATTTTCTCACTTGAAATTAGGGTAATCAATTTCAACTCGGTTAGTAATGTTTTAGATGATATAGGGAGAAGAGTGTAATAAATGACATAGTATAAGGTGGAAAAGTGTATTTTACCCAAAAAAATATATACTATTTAATTATGTATTTAAATTTTAATAAATTACATCATAAATATTTTGAATTTTATATATGAACATTTTTTAGTATTTATTAAACTAATAATAAGTGAAAATTAAACTAATTTATTTAAAACAAAACAAAATTATATCATTGAATTGGAGGCGAGAGAAAATATAAGAGGGATTCATATACCAAAACTGCTAATAGACTAAGGTAATTATTTAATGGACATCCCCTTTATATAATAGTATAATTCAGAAGTCTTGAGGCTATTCAAATAAGTGCATATGTGGATGGTCTTATTTAATTATATTTTGTCATATATGAAATTTAATACTTTTTATATGAATTTAAATAAGTATATTTGTGATTCATATTTATCTAAAAGAATCTAGCAATTATCAAGTATTTAAACTAATTAAGTTGGATTAAAATTTAATTCAAGTAAAATAACAAAATCGACAGTTTATTTACAAAAATAATCTAGTGCCTTTGGCCTAATAGACATGCATCCCGTCTTAAAGACATTGAGAGTGTAATGATTAGGGTTTGAATCCTAGTAAGTCTGCGTGCGTGAGTTGTAATGAAATTATCAAAAAAAAATAAAAAATGATTGTAGATAATTTTTTGAAACTCCCTTACCTTAATTATGCCAAAATTAATATTAAAATCTAACATATTCTATTATTATTCAACTTTTGTAATATATTTATTTATCAATCTATGTTATAAAAAAGTTCGTTTATTTTTTTAAAACTATTCTTATTGATAGAAATTTATGAGAGTATTTATATAAAGATATCTCACGTGCCAGGCTAGGTTCTAGTGATAATAATAATTCCTTTTTCTTTAAGTGGGAGATAATGGGCCTTTGGATGTTTATTTTGTTTCAGTTTTGCTTTGACCCCTTTTGCCCTGTATCACTAAAATAAAAGTTATCTAAATTAAAATGCTTTTGGTCACGATAGCTAAATTAAAGGGTCACATATTGAATATATTGATATATTTTAATACTTTATAATATCACAAAAAATACATCATATTTAAAAATTTGTACAATTTATTGACGCACTTTTTACTTTTTATAGTTGTATGTGTCAAATTAGATCAATTTTTTAGCAGTGTTATTTTTCTTTTTTTTTTTTCCCTTTCTGAACTATAAATATGATCTTATCCCAATTAACTTTTAGGCTTTGTTTGACAGGGTTGAAAATGAAAGGAAGGGACGCGAATGAAGGAAATTGGAAGGAAATGGTATATTTTTCCTTGTTTGGTTGTGGGAGGAAAAGTGAAAGAAAAAAAATTAAAAATGAAAAAATAAGCATGGGTCTACTGATTATTTTTGCCACCCAAAATTGGACGGAAAAGAAGCAGAAATAACGCAAGAATCTCTATAAAATAAGATTTCCAAAATTTCTCATATGTATAACTAGGTATTTAAATAGTATTGCATCTTCTACTAGCGTGGATCCTTGCATTTTTTAAATAATAAATATGACGTATTTATTTATATAATACGCTAAAAATATGTTTCACATAATAATTTATTTTATTTTCATTAAATTATCTACGACATAATTATATTTTATGACGTAATTATATTTATAGTTATATAAGATTATATATAATTGTCATTTGACACAACGTAAACAAATATTTTATTATATTAATTTATATATTTTACTTATATTATATTTATTTATTTTAATACATGAATTCATAATATAATTATTATGATTTATAATGATTTAAGGATATAGTTGTCATTTAGTACATAAATTATTTTCTTTCCTTCCACTTTTCCATTCAAACAAACAAGAAAAAATAAATAAATTTCCATTTTCCTTTTTTTTTTTTTTTTGGGTCTTAACCACCGATTCCGACTCATTGGCCGACTAATCCGGCTTGGGTACTGCAGAGGCCCATTATGGGGGCGCAACCCTCCCAATCTAGTTGCTATATCCACAATACCAGGATTCGAACTTTAGATGTTACTTAAGGAATTTAACGCCTCATCCCGCTAGACCAACTAGTAGTTAGTATCTATTTTTCTTTCAACCAAACATACTTATAGAAAATTAAAATATACATATTTTTTTTTTCTTTGCTAAGCGCAGTGTTAAGGAGTCTAAGAGTAGGGATTGAAATTTGTGTTCAAAACCCAAATTATTGAACCATATATATCTATATTTCTACGTAAAAGTACTTTCATATTTCGCAAATTTTAAATATATATAGATATGCGATCCATATATTGTGCTACATTCACTACTTAATTTGGGGTATAATTATGTCTTATATTTATACCATGTTGTATGTATGTTTTATCCTTAAGTTTCGTTTGATTATTGCACATGCATTGCAAATATACACATGCGTGCATATAACTAATTCTTATTTCTGCAATTAACTGAGACATATTACATTGTTTTATGTTGTAATCAAATTACCGTAATTTTGAGTTAGTCACTTGTCCGACATCTTTTATTACAAATCCTATTCATCTCTTATTTTATTTTATGGATATGCTAAGTGTAAAGATCTCCTGTCAGGTGTATAATTAAGAAAGTAATTTTATACATATATAATGAATATATATTATAAAATAGGAGATGGAACAAAATTTTAGAATACGAGAGATCTTATCCGTTAATCACTGCAAGGAAAGATTATTAAGGAATCAAATTAAGGTTGACGCAAATATAATTTGTAATACTAAATAGTCAACTCTCCCAATGCTATAACATTTAGTGTAAAAACAAGATCCTCTCTCCAAGGCAAAACTTGTGCTATTATTACGGTGCGTCTAATAACGTGGAAATTAAGCATATATTTGTTGACTGATTATCTCATTAATCCAGATTAATTCATAACAAAATTGCTGGTATTCTGGTATATGTCTCTATAATTGATCTATTTTGTTGACTTCGCAAAAGAATTAAATTTAAGAAATAATTACACTGGGGTACTCTGAGATTTACTTAAATTACGAATAAAACTCTCATTTTTGAGAAATTACCTAACACATCTTGGAATTTGTAAATAGTTTACAATGTCAACCTTCTAACTACAAACATTAGGGTTTGTAACGAAAACCGTCAAATTTTTGTTTGTTCTTCCGATTTGGGTCTGATACATGTAAAAATGTTTGATAGTAATATGGGTTACGACAAAATCAGATTTGACCCAGATGGCATTTTAATTCTAAAAAATTAGTCAAATATGTTCAAACTTTGACCTAAAAGGGTAAAATAGGAAGAACAAACAAAAATTTGATAGTTTCCATTACAAACCCTAATGTTTGTAGATAGAAGGTTGACATTCTAAAACACTTGTAAATCCCAGAGTTTGTTAGGTAATTTTTCAAAAATGAGGATTTTATTCGTAATTTAGACAAATATCAGGGTACCTCAGTGTAATTATCCCTAAATTTAATCTAGCATTTGGGCAAAAATTATTTGTGAGGTACATGGCTACTGACTAGCACAATCGGTGTACATTCATGAAAATTTTATGGGATGGGTTTATTTTATGTATTTTGGAATTTTGTTCTCTTAAAAGCTATGATGCACGGACACAACAAAAAATGATCTCGTGCAATGTCAGACACGGACACGGACACGGCTTCCACACAGGCCCGACACGTGTCCGAAAAGGCAAAAACGTGTCCCAAAAAAAAAAAATCCGACACTGGTGTCGGACACGGTTGAAAGAGGTCTCGGACATTAGTGGGGCACGATTGAGGCATTTTTTGATAAATTACAAAGTTCAAATGAGGTCTTTTTTAAAATTTTAAAAAAATTAGTGGAAAAACTAAAAATAACAAATAATTTTTTTAATTGTATTTTACAATTTGGGTGAACTCTTTTACTTGCTTTTATTTAGATATTTAAATAATGATGACTTCCTTTTATTTTAATCATATATTTGATTTTAAGAGATGCTTGTTGTAGTGATAAACATTACTATTTCTCTATCACATACTTTAATTTAATAAATTATAAATATATAATATAATATAATATATTTTTTAATAGACATGTTGTGTCCTAAACTTTTGAGATTTTTTGTGTCTCTGTGTCCATGTCCCCGTATCCGTACCCGTGCATCATAGCTTAAAAGAAATAATTAAATACATATGGGACATCTTTGATATATGTTTATAAGGCATTTGGACTCCTTGAAATGTATTTTTAAGCGCATTTGACTTCTTGTCGAATTTCTTATGAATCGATCAATTGTAATCCGGCTTGCATTAGGAATGCAATATAATACGGTATAACAATCTTACCTAGGAGGTGAGGTTTTGACATTTCAAATTATGCATTTCAATTGGCTTTTTATTTTGTCCATTTTATTCCTAAAATTGATATGTAAAATTACAAAAAAAAAAAAAAAACATTCCATGGGGGCAAAATTGAATTTTTATATCCTTAGGACACGTTTGATTTATGCTTATCAAGCATTTAAGCCTCCTGAAACACCAACTTAAGCACGTTTGAAAAGAGGCCGGAATTTCTTATGAGCCGTTTTTTGTAATGCGGCTTGAATTAGAAATTCCATACAATTAACTATAACAATCTCACAATTGAGGTGCTTTTATGGAATTTCAGGTAAAGCATTTCAACTAGCCCATGTGATTTTCCATTTTTGCCCTTGAAATAGGCTTGTAAAATTACTTGTGTTACCCCTTTGAAATAAAGTTATCTAATTAGGGCTTTTATCTTCGTCTGACGAAGAACACATCACACTTTTCCCATTCATTTTGCTCATGAGTTCTGGCCGAAATTTGAAGAGAAATCGAAGGGATCGCTCAGGCAACATATCTGTGGGGAGCAAAATCACTCGTTCAAGAGTCAAGACCCTATTACAAGGTTAATCAATTTGATTTTTGGTTTATTGATTTACATTCAACAGTGATGATTTTTTGATTTATATGTAGGGTTTGGATTGGGAAATTTAAATACGCATCTGAAAGGGTGTTTGAATATACTTGTGAATACGATTTATTTCGATAATTAACAAAAAATTTATTTGCTCAAATTTGTTTGATGGGTTCTCTGCATCTGAAATTTAAATACGCATCTGAAATTTGTTTAATGCATCTGAAATGTATTCGCATCTACTATTTGTTTGATGGGTTTGTGTGGAATTTTGAAAAATCAACCAAGCATGTGCTCTTCAATAAAAAATTGATATCAGGTCCTTTAATGGATTGTTGAATCCGCCATTTATTTGCTTTGCTATTAAGTCAAGTAGATGGGAAATTATATGTTGTTTTAATATGCAAACTATACGTGATAATGCTTGGTGAATGAAGTTTGTATGCCTATTAGAGAATATTTTTATGCTACCTATTTGGCCAAGCTTTTTTGTTTTAATTTAAATTTATATGGGTGCCCAACATGTGCTCACATAAATGATTCGAAGCTTTCTGAAAATAAATATTTGAGTTCATTTTACTATAGTGATTGTTGACTGTAATTATTACTTTACATTTTTTTGCTAGAAAATCCAACTTAAACACCTGTTTCTTGTATGAAGCCATTCGGCCGGCAATATATATGGACCAATTGACATATATCCGCATCCTGCTATGTCTCTATGCTCACTTTTATAGAGACATAGTTTTCATTTACATTATGTGCTTAGCACGCAAACATTATAACCGTCATAACACAAGGAGGCCTAGGCGAAGTCATTTGAGTTGGAGTGTTATCAATAAAATGCCGGACCAAATGAAATATTTGCGTGAGATTGTGAATGAAAGTGACACGACTTGTGTCAATCACTATAGAATGGATCGTAATTGTTTTGCAAAGCTATGCCAATTGCTTGAGGTAGTTGGTGGACTACGCAATGAGAGATTTGTGAGTGTTCCAGAGAAGGTGGGTATTTTTCTATCGGTGTTAGCTCATCACAAGAAAAACGTAATTGTTAAACAAGATTTCAAACGGTCGGGCCAAACAATAAGTAAATACTTCAAGGAAGGGCTAAAAGCGCTACTTCGAGTAAGTCCTTTACTTTGGGTGGAGCCACAACCCATTGACAACAATTGTGTAACTGAACCATGGAAGTGGTTCAAGGTACGCTATTAGAATTCTCCACTTAAATTTCTAGTTTAGTTTATTGTAATGTTATTCATCTAATCTGTTTTTAATATATAATTTTGCACTTTTTAATGACGATAACTCTTTAGGGTTGTGTGGGCGCGTTAGACGGCACTCACATAGAGGTTCATGTACCTGCGGCTCATAAGAAAAGATATTTCAATCGGAAGGGAGACCTTACTGTGAACGTGTTGGCAGCGTGCAACAAGGATATGAACTACATATATGTTCTTACAGGATGGGAGGGGTCTGCAGCTGACAGTCGTGTTCTACGAGATGCTGTTACCCGAGACAAGGGTCTTAAAGTACCCGTTGGTGAGTTTTTTCAGTTTGTGTAGCAGTTCCTTAACTTTTGCAGCCCAAAGTTAAATTATAAACAGCACTTGTTGATTGTTTAGGTACCTACTACTTATGCGATGGTGGTTACATGAACTGCGAGGGTTTTCTAACCCCTTATCGAAGTACCCGATATCACCTCGACGAGTGGGGTGCTGGTACAGCTGCTCCTCGTACGGCAAGAGAGTTCTTCAACATGAAACACTGCAAGGCGCGGAATATAATTGAGAGGTCATTTGCAGCGTTGAAGGGCAGATGGGCAATTCTTCGAAGCAAATGTTTTTACCCAATCAAGACCCAAAACATGATTATATTATGTTGTGCCCTACTACACAACTACATACGACTGAACATGGAAATTGATCCGATAGAAGCTGAGCTTGATGAGCTTCAGAACGAGTTCCACAATGGAAGTGGAACTCAATATGTGGAAACCATGGAGGTTTCAAATTTCTGGTCGGAATGGAGAGACACTTTAGCCAACAATATGTATAACACTTGGAGGGGTTAATTGGTGTTCAAGTTTGTCTAATTACCTTAGACAGATAGGAGAAAATGGATTTCCTGTATGCTTTTTTTGTAGAATTGGTATTTGTGGAATCTTTTGCTTTGCTTACATTATGATGTTTATATGACTACTAGTTTTTCAACTTTCGGATTTTATGAATTAGAATCTGTTTAAGGCAGTTTGTTAGTTGCTTATTTGCTAATTTGATTTTTGAGATGAAATGTGATTGCCTTTCAATGAAATACATTTACACATCATATGGTATATACTGTATGGAAAGCTTTGGAACATATTGTATCGATAGTTGAGTTGAAATAATATTCTTGTGCAGAGAATGTCATCTTTAAGTGGTAGTAAGCGTTCCCGTTCAGTTAACTCGAGGAACTCTCAACAACCAAGGCGTTACTGGGGTAAGGAGGAAGAAGAAGCTTTGTTGGTTGCTTTGGAGACTTTGAGAGCTGAAGGTTGGAAGTGCGATGGAAAGTTCCGGGGTGGTTATATGCATCGTTTGGAGACTATGCTAGGTGAGTCTAGACCAGGGTGTGGTCTACTCTCTAGGCACATTAAGTCGAAGCTTCAATTGTGGAAAAGATACCAGCTGGCTATTGATGCAGTGATTGGGGGAACTGGCGGAACAGGGGCCTCGTTCGATCACGCGACATGCATGATATTGGTTGACTCCCCAGCTATATGGGATGAAGCTGAAAGGGTAAATTATATCCTTATCCCATACAATTTTAATATATAGCAGTGGACATATTTGTTTGGGGATATTTGAATGATATTGATATTATTGCATTTTTATAGACATGTATAAATAGTTACATATTTTCAACAGAGCTCTTTTTGTTTTTCTATTTTCATTTTAAGAAATGCATACAAATTTGAGGGCTAAAAGCAACGGTGGACAATGTGTTGTTATTCTGGAAAAGCTCATAATTTTACTTTAAAAGGTTTACCTTATGTGAAAGACTTAGTTGAAGAAAAGTTGATTGGTTATTCTGTTGGATCTTAGAATAATTAGATATAATTGAGTATTGTTCCTTATTGTTGTGCTTACTGGAGTGTGCAATAATCATCATTATCCTCAATCTTCTCTCTCTCTCTCTCTCTCTCTCTCTCTCTCTCTTTTGTGAAGAAACACCCGGACGTGAAGTATGTGAAAGGCAAAGCTCATCCTTTGTACCCTCGTTGGTGTTACATATTCGGGAATGACCGCGCTAATGGGTCTGAGGCTATGGATGCCAATGATGCAATGCATAATTTGTTTCAAGAAAATAACGAAGAAGAAGAAGAAAATAACATGACTGTTAGCCTCGATGAAACAGGTGACAACATGGAACCTGAAACACAGAGCAATCCAGTGCAGCCTAGTGTGTCAACGTCCATTGCCAGTGGATCCCAACAGCCGACGAGTTCTGTGTCCAAGCGTAAGAAGTCTCAAGATAATGTCCCCCATTTTGAAGCAACAGTCGAGTCATACTTGGAAAGGACAAGTGCTTCACTTGGCATACTTGTTGATAGACTCAGTAATTTTACATCCTTTGCTGCCACTACAAATGAAACTGCCATCGACAATGAATCTGCACTACGCCGTGCCCTTTACAATGCTGTGTCCGAACTCGATGGTTTGACTATCGAAGAGCGCGTGGATGCCGTGCATTATTTGGGACACAACAAAGCTGATATGGATCTCTTTTGGGGAATGTCTAACCAAGCAAGAGAGCGGTTTTGCCGTCTACTCGTTCGGGATAATGCGCGTTAGGGCTGTCGTTTATTTTGGTAAATCAAATGTTGGGCTTATGGAACTACTTTTGAACTTTGTAAAAGTGAATTATTTAGGTATCCTATCTTTATTTGCTAGTTCATGGTGCTCAAACATTTGTCTTAGGGGCTTTTGTAAGGGTGCTTGTAAACTGTTTGTCAAGATGTATGCCCACTTGGAAATTGTTATTTTGTTTTGTGGTAGTGGGCATTGGTGAACGGAGCAACAATTACTTATATGGATGGACTAATGGTACTACATATTTGAATGTGTTTGCATGCCAATAATTAATAGAATTCACATGGTTTCGTATTTAATTAATAGAATTTTTTTCAAAAAAAAAATTGAGTAAATATAAAAGGGAATGTCTATATAAATTAATTTAACCAAAAAAAGGAAAATAATAATTAAGCATCTCAATCAAGTTTATTCATGAACACATAATATGGAAAAATATTACCTTAAAAGTTTGTTTAGTTGAAAATGAAATACATGTACTTAATCCTATTATTGAGTTCTTAATATTAATGAGAACACATTAATATTGCTATGCTGAAAATGAAAACATCATAATATGGTGGAGTTTTTGGTATTGCAATAGGGCTCACTTAAGGATCAAAAATAGGGAATGACATGAGGGTAAAATAGACTTTGAAGGCCTAAATGCCATCTTCACACAAACAAATCAAACATACACTTTGTTAAGAAATTTTAATTAAGAAAGTTATAATACCAAAACAAATATGCTTACCAAATGCCAAAAGTGGGACCTACCTCACTAAGGCATTACGCAGCTTATGTAGGAAATTCAATTTCAAACGTGTCCTTAATACCATGTTACACATACAAATCAAACACGCGCCATTTTAAAAAATTTAAATTAAGAAAATTATCATACCAAAACAAATACACTTACGAAATATCAAAATACTAAGAGTCACCCACTTAAGACATTAAACATCTTATGTGCCAAATTCATTATCAAATAATTGTTATATTCACATTCATTAAGTGCGTATAATCAAATACAATATTCACATTATTCAGATGTCAGATGTAGTAAATGAAAAGAAAATTCGACACATATTTTCTTAGATTCGCCTAGAAACAAGTAAAGATACGAAAGATAAGTGTGAGATCAATTTGCTATGAATTGAGAACTTTTTGCACAAAGAAGGTTGGAATAATTAATGGTCTAAATTCGAAAAGAATAGCTTTTATTAATGTCAAATTAAATTCAAACTTAAAAGTTGAAAAACAATGATGAAGTCAAAACGGAAGAAAAAATAAAGTATGGTCACTAAAGTTTATAATTGACATTCATTGTTATGTGTGACAAATGGAATAGATGGTTGTGAAGATAATTATTATTCGAACAAGAGGGGCGCCATATATATATATACAGTTTTTTTTAAAAATGTATTTTATACAATTATATCGACAAGTCACAATATGTAAATAAAATCACTATTTAATATAGAAATAAATTAATATACAATAAAATAAAATTTATATATATACAAATCGAATCCGTAATTATTTTATTTTATTTATTTATTTATTTTATTTTATCACAAAACTCTATTTTACCATCAGACGAAATAATCCTTTACCACACCATATGTAATTGTATTGTAAATGGATATTATACAAAGTTGTGAAAGTGAAAGTGAAAATGACATGACCTAATTATGCATCTTATCGTGCCAAGGGGTTTGAATTTATCATCAGGTCCTAATTATTGACTTTGTTCTTATTCTTTTCTTTCCTTTTCAAACTAGTCAAAATCTAATTGTCAGCTCGTGGTGGTGACAACCAGATTAATTGATTCGAAATTGAGGGGTTCACTTATCCCTAAAAAAAAATTACCTAGATATATAATAGAATTTTATGGGCTTGAAATCGAATAAAAAAACTTATTAAAATGGGGTTTGGCAAACTTACAAACTTCTTAAAATATTTTATAGAACTTTCAAATGTCTACAAGACTGATATTTTAAAGTATTCAATAAATTTTATAATACGAACTCTCCTAAATTTCAAAAATAAGATGTCAGAATCTTATATATGTGTTCCTTTATTTTTATATTTTAATAAACTCTTTAAATTTTGATCATTTAATTACAAGATTATCACTACATAATATAAGTTATATCATCCTATACATTCAAATACTTTAAAGTTTACTTTTGGATACGGCCCATATAAAATTCTATCTACATAATTTATGTTTTTTTGTAATAGCTCTTTCGTTTTGTTCTTACATATTCTAAAATAATTAACAAAAATTTTCGTAAAACTATACTTTGTTAGTAATAATAAATGGAGCTGCTCACGCCATTGCTAAATTCATCTCTTGTAGCTTAGTTGCTTTTGATAATTCGCCCCGGATTGTATTAGTGATATTGTACATCGTGACAAGTTACAAGCAAAAATATAAAATACTGAGAACACTACTAGAAAATAGAGATTTGGCCACGGAGTTTGACAAAAATCCATGGCAAAAAAAAAATGGCTATGGATTTGGCCACATTGGGCGTTGCTAAATGGGGTCACGGACATTGGCCACGAATTTTCTAGGCACGGATTTTTTCCAAGTTGGCCACGGATTTAACCGTGGCCAATCTATTTTAATTTTTTTTAAAAAAATTAGGTTAGCCACGGATTAATCCGTGGCCAAAAATAAATATTTTTTAAAAAATAAAACTAGCCACGGATTTATCCTTGGCCAAAAATAAACATTTTTTTCTAAAAAAAATTAAATATAGTCACGAAAAAATCCATGGCCAGAAATAAATAATTTAAAAAATTGATAAATATGGCCACAGATTTTTCAGTTGCCAAATTTATTTATATTAAAAAATAAATAAATTTAGCCACAGATAAATCTGCAGCCAAAAATAAATATTTTTTAAAAATGATAAATATGGCCATGGTTTTATCTGTGGCCAAAATAGAAATTTCTTTTTCCAAATTTAGCCACGGATAAAACCGTGGCCAATATATACATTTTTAAAAAAAAAATTATTTTAAATATATACTAACCATGGTTTTATCCTTGGCCAAGGTGGTAAAAAAAAAAATAAATTTAAAGTTAGCCATGGATAAAACCGTGGCCAATATATACATTTAAAAAACAATTAAGTATTTACTAGCCACGGTTTTATTCGTGGCCAAGATGATAATTTTTTTTTTATAAATTTAGCAATGGGTAAAACAGTGGCTAAAATATACATTTAAAATAAAAAAAATTATATTTTATGGCCACGGATTTATCCGTGGCTAAAAACATTTATGTTGTTTTTTTAAAAAAAATTATATAGCCACGTATTTTTGCATATTTAGCTACGAAAAAATCCGTGGCTAGGTGTTTTCGTTTTGGGGAAATGATTTTTTGCCATCCGAACTATGACCTTTTTTGGACTTTGCCACCTAAACTTTTTTTTGTCTCCGGTTGCCATCTAAACTATACGATTTTTTGACTTTACCACCTGGGACCGATTTTCGGTCAAAAAAGTCGCCGGAACAGTACCACGTGCGTGTCACATGATTTTGCTGGGGGTATTTTTGTCATTTCGCATGTAGAAAAATCATTTGTAAAAATGTTGTTCCTTGGAGTCAAACCAGGGTGGTGAATGAGTGTATCCACACCCATTATCACTTGGCCAACCAACATACTTAGTAAATATAAGGCAAATGCATGTATTTGTACATTACTTTTATAAATTCAAATAAATATATTTTAATATCAATTTGAAATCCACAAAAATAAAACGAATAAAAATTATTTTTTTAAAGAAAATTTGATTTTTCTAATATAATTAGTTTTTAAAAAAAGTGAAGAAATAAACTTGATTAATTTTTTTTAAAACAATTAATTTATTTTAAAAAATTAATATAAAAAATAAAATTTATCCATTTTTAAATTAATTAAATTTAAAAAGAAATTGTTTTATCCATTATTCAAATTTATTTTTTCTCTTTTTAAGAAATAAATTTTATCCATTTTTAAATTAATTAATTTTATTTTTATCCCATTTCTTTAAAAAATAATAATTTCTATCAATTTCTTTTTTAAATTAATTAAATTTATTTTTATCCCATTTCTTTCAAAAAATAATTTCTGTCAATTTATTTTTAAAATT
Source organism: Petrea volubilis (assembly GCA_026212405.1). Classification (NCBI taxonomy): domain Eukaryota; kingdom Viridiplantae; phylum Streptophyta; class Magnoliopsida; order Lamiales; family Verbenaceae; genus Petrea; species Petrea volubilis. The sequence goes on along the minus strand of CM047876.1, from coordinate 23,932,246 downwards.
AATTAATTAGCAAGGTAAAATTTATTTCTTTGAATGATTATTAAAATTAATCAACTTTATTTTGTCCCTTTTTAAAAAAAAAGTATAATTACATTAGAAATATCAAATTTTCTTTAAAAAATATTTTTTATTCATTTTATTTTTGTGGATTTCTAATTGATATTAAAATATATTTATTTGAATTTAAACAAGTAATCAAATTGATATTAAAATATATTTATTTGAATTTATACAAGTAATGTATAAATACATGAATTTGCCTTATATTTACCAAGTATGTTGGTTGGCCAAGTGGTAATGGGTGTGGATACACTCATTCACCACTCGGGTTTGACTCCAAGTAACAATATTTTTACAAATGATTTTTCTACATGCGAAATGACAAAAATACCCCCAGCAAAATCATGTGCCACGCACGTGGTACTGTTCCGGCAACTTTTTTGGCCGAAAACCGGTCCCAGGTGGTAAAGTCAAAAAAGCGTATAGTTTAGGTGGCAACCAGAGACAAAAAACAGTTTAGGTGGCAAAGTCCAAAAAAGGTCATAGTTCGGATGGCAAAAAATCATTTCCCCTTTCGTTTTTTTTTCAAAATCCGTAGCTAGTTCCGTAGCTATTGGCAACCGATTTTGTCCGTGGCTTAAAATCCATGGCTATTTCTTGTAGTGGAATGTGCTCTCGTGTCCTTTCATAATATATATATATATATATATATATATATATATATATTGGTGGAGGAGTTTTCGGTTTTGGATTGGGTAGTATAAAGTAAAGGTAGTTCAATCCCTAATGTGATTTAGGCTTTAGTCGGTTTCAATCAGCAAACATAAAAATATGCAATGCCGTACCCTATGGTCAATTACGAATCTGTTAGTTGATCATATGTCAATGGAAATAATGGGAATTTTAACTATATATGATCCATCAATAAATGAATCAGATAAATTTTGGAATATATATATGCCCTAAATTCCTTGAGCATATATCAGTACTGTATTTTTCATTGAAACATAACAAGGCCAAAAAAGAGTCAACTTATATAGGTGGCTTATTGATCAGCCATAATTTCCCATTAATTAGAATCTCATCTTTTTGATATATATCACTTTTTCATTTCCTTGTCTCTCTATATATAGAAAGTATTTGCATTTTGCAGTGAGCAAATTACAAGCGTAGTTAGAGAGAGGAAATTTAGGAAGAGAGGCCTTGTATGAAGATGAAGAGTCTTGTTTGGTAGCCAAGGATGACTTGCCTAAATCCCACTCCAATTATGGGTTCTTTCACACACACACACACACACATACATACATATATATATATATATATGTAAAAAAAATCAATTGTAATGCTAGTTATATATATATATATATATATATATATATATATATATTAGCATTACAGTTAGAAGGTAGGACCCTAATGGGGTTTCTAGGCGTCGTCCTCTGGCTACCCAGACTGGTTCTTATCCTTCATGCTAGACCTTCTCTTCCATTAAGAGAGGCTCTTGTTTGATTGCTAGTTCTTTGTGTGTCGATATATATAATATGGGTTAATTCTTGCCCATATCAAATTGGCAAGTTTGGTTGAACCCAATAAGGGCCGTTTGGATAAATTTAAAAAAAAATATTTTTCAGGCTGTGGTTGTGATAGTAGAGTTTATTTTATTTTATTTTATTTTGTAAACAAAAAATTTTGCATTTTGATATAACAATTAAAAACTTGTTAAAATGTATTTTTAATTGAAACTACTTTGAATCGCTTCTAAAAAAATTAGGTTAGCTTTGGATTTTTTTTTTTCTGGTTTTGCTTTTTTAAAAAACCCAGTCAAACACAATTCTTTTCATTGAAGTTTTTTTTTTTCTTTTTTAAAAGGTCATTCTCTTCTTAAAAAACCAATCTAAATCTGACTTGTTATTACATTTGTTATGTAACTAATCACTTTTTCTAAAGTATACATCTATTATATAACTAATGTGACTATAATATACTCATCACATGATTAATATCGAATCAATCAAACCAAATTTTGGATAGAATTTCCATAAGATATGACCGTTGTGAACGTCGTGGCAACACCTTTTCATTTTGTTAGCTATAAGGTTGGAAAATTTTATATGCACTTAATCAGCAATTAATTAAGAAATTGAAATATCTACCCTTTTCCCCCTTTGATACAATGCGATGGGCATGATCTTGCAATGCTCAATCTCAAAATTGAAATTTTAAAATTCTTCAATTATGAAGTTTCGGGTTTTGCTCTAATAACAATAGATATGAATATTACTATATCATTATTGTAGTTTTCTTTAAATGATATATGCTTTAATATTAGTAGAATCACAAATTGATTGGTTCAGGTTGGTCGAATCAAAATCAATTGGGCTGAATAATGCTTACATTGAATCTGTGCATATTGTAAAAACAGTCTCTTGCTTGGGGCTATTCACGTTATTTCCAATTTTCTATGAATATAATATAATATATATTTTTATTTAGTATTTATTTATATACGTGAATATGTAACCTCATCCATAAAACATGAATGTGTCAAAGTGGAAAGTTGAGCCTCATTATAGAAAGGGGTAGACTCCACTTGCACGTCTATAGCGTACGACATGAAAGTGAAACACTACTTTTTAGTATATAACACCAATGATACGAATCATCATATATTAAGAATTTTGATGTAATTAAGTGATGGAACATAACACAATTTCATGAGTCTATTAATTAACTTCTATGTTATAATTAAAACAATCTAATCCCTAGATGATTCCTTACTGTTCATGATTATAAATCATCATTGTGACAATTCAAGCTTTATTATATTATACACACACGTATACGTATGTATACGTACCAACTTTGTCATCAATTGCCACTTAACACGGTGAGGCTATATTTAAGTGTTAGAGTTGGGCCCATGCAAACCTAACGTTAAGTTTTTAATATAACCCGTCACATACTTTCTTTATGAGTAGTATTCGAATAACTTAAACGTATTATTGAACATATTTATTCTCAGATAAAGTGAATTTGATTTGGAAGTTGTTTCGGCCTAGAAAATATTTTTTTTTTTATATAAATTCGGAGTGGACTGATTTTAGTCCTTTCCACCATGCTGAAATAAATTAACAAGGTCCATGTCACTTCGATACATGTGGAGCAACCCATGTTAGAGGGCCATGGCCCATTCAGCAAAAATAGAAAATAGAAAATAGCAAATACATACAATAATCAAATCCCTTATTTTTAGGGGTTGTTAGATAGGAGTAAAGGATTGGCTAAGGATAAGACATAGTTATACATAAACATGCATAAAATAAAGGTCATGTACTGCTGAAAATTTAAAATTCAGATAAGGTGGCATAACTGTTATGACCGAGATACAAGGATGGCCATTTATTTCAAATAACCAAAGTTTGAATAAAACATTCAGCTCAAAAAAAAAGGGGTTCGGTTGCAGATTGAAAGCTATAAAAATGAGCTGGATTCGCCATTTGAAGGGAGAGTCATCCAACAATCAATCAATCAATACAACAACTCTTTCAATCAAGAAGTCATCACTTCTCTGATTTTTTTAGTCTAAATGAACAAAGATTAGCTTTAGTTCACTAGATAGCAGAAAACGTTACATGAATGTTTATAGCAATATCTCATTTGGCTTGAAGTGAAGATATCAATGCACTCATTTTGTAACGTTATGAGGTCGTAGCTATCACTCACTCAGATTGGGCTCAATTTTGAGGTGAGATATCAATGCGACGAAGTGGTATCCCGCATCTATATCGAGCGCATGCATGAAGGAGGGTGCAGATGGAGGCAATCAATGCTCGTTGGAGTGAACAACCTTTGAGTACATCCACACGTAAATATGATTGGAGTCATCAATGTGGCCGACATGTAGCTAGAGCTCTTAGGAGCTACTCAATGCATTTTTGTTACAGATATGGCTCAAGTCATCAATGTATATGTCTGCAGTCGAGTCCTGTAAAATCCAAGTGACGAGTAGCCATTGTCTCTGAATACATTTTCTTTTCGACCCTTAGAGTACTTTTAATTCCTACATTAGTGTTTGTCTACTTTGACTCAATCGTTTTTTGGATAGAAGTCTTAGGCGCATAATATCTTTTCACTGGTTCAATTCGAACCATATCCAAAAAGAATATTATTGAGCCCGAACTTGCGCCCAACCCCTAGCCTGCTCGCCTTATTGAGACGGCATCGCGCGTGTGAATTTGGTTTGAGCTTACTAACCCATAGGTTTCTCCCCATTACATACTTGTGAACCCTTAAGGGGCCAATCCCTATTTGCAAGTAGTCATTTAAATACAAGACATTATTATATTACTTTTTCTATGTGGGACAACTGTATTTCCACAACTTATTACTCCATTTTTAACTTTCACCTAGCTATCTTGTGCATTTAATTTCTCATTCACCCTAAATTGATTTTTGAGTAATTAAATACATTTTTTATATCTATTCGCGATATAGATTACGAATAATCAACTTGTTTTCCAAAACAACAAATGAAATTTCATCAAATCACTAGTTAAAGTTGGTTACTTACTAACTTGTATAACCAATTTTTCTAACAGTACTGCATGTATAAATACATATCTTCCTTTGCTCTCTCTCACCCCGGCCCACGCCGCCACCCCCCCCGCCCCCCACACCCAACCTTTTGGGTTGAAAATCGAGCAAATTGTTTTGTCCGTCACATATATATCAAGAATCTATTCCGTTGAGGTTGACGAGAATACACAATTTACACAATGCAATTTCCATCAATAATGCCTATGACTCCACTCACCCAAAGGCCAAGAGTCAGAGATCACGCGGCGCGTTGGTTAATATGCATATATATTCTTCATGTTTTTCCATGCCTATAAATTGAGGCTGGTTGGCAAAGTAATTTGCAGCAGCTAGCATTGAGTTTGAAATAAGGAAGAGAGGTGTTGTATGAAGAATAAGAGTGATATTAGTTTGGTAGCCAAGGATGACTTGCCTAAGTCCCTTTAATTTCCTAAGGTCCCATATACCAAAGAAGTCACGAAGTTTATATTTTCAAATGGGTTTTAGGCGTCATCCGTTGGCTATCCAAACAAGCCCTTATTCATCATGCTACACCTTCTCTTCAATTGCAATAATATTATTATTAGCTCCATCACCAATTCAACATGGATTTGTTGTAACGCAACAAAGAAATTAAGGTAGATTTTGTAACTTTAAATTTTGCACTAGCTACTTTATCTAGTATGATTATATTACTTCAATTGCCGTACTCGTCTTGTGTGTGTGTGTATATATATATATAAATTGCTATACTCATCAGTCATCACCTTGTAAGTGCTTTTGTTAGAATATTGTGGGAACTGGGAAGGCATGGCTGTTTTTTTATTATATTATTATATTTTATATATAAAAACAAGAGTATAATACAAATTAGATATATAATCATCATCAATATATACGAAATTATGTCTTGCTAAAATCGATCGCGAAATTATGTTTTGTTATGTATTTTTTCCATTGAAAATTCGTTAGTATTAATGCTTTTTTCACTGATTATTGTTTTAAGGGTTGATGTCACTAATGATTCATAAAATTTAATGTTAGGATCAATTAGTCCCTAAAGTTTAAATCATCACGCTTTGGTCATTCACATTATAAATAACACTCCAGTCTTTTGGACGAAATTTTTTGGCCAAATTTTACCAAAAAAACACTTAACTAAAGGGGATTTTTATCAATTTTTCTTTAAAATTGTTTC